>JAJLXB010000033.1:0-237830 GCA_030571015.1 Ogataea sp. yHMJ1
GACAGAAGAACTGGTAAGTCTGTTGAAGACGCTCCAAAATTCGTCAAGTCTGGTGATGCTGCTATCGTCAAGATGATCCCAACCAAGCCAATGTGTGTTGAATCTTTCACCGAATACCCACCATTAGGTAGATTCGCTGTCAGAGATATGAGACAAACCGTTGCCGTTGGTGTTATCAAGTCTGTTGATAAGTCCGACAAAGCTGGTAAGGTTACCAAGGCTGCTCAAAAGGCTGGTGCTAAGAAATAAGTATGTTGATTTAATTTTTATTTTATCTTATTTTAATTTTTAATCTTCATAATTCATTCTTATTTTAACCTTATTTTATATAGTTTAATTAAATATTTTTAATTAAATTTTATTATCCAAAAAAAAGTTGTTTACAGTAAAAGTTAAAAAAATTAAAAAAAAATAGTAAAGTTCGTCATAGTAGAATAAATTAAATAAAATTCACTGAATAAATAAATAAATATAGTAGGATCTTTGTCTCACTTTGAGGTATTCCGGGGGTGTTTTTTTCGTATATTAATAGTCAAGTTTCATAATCGTAGCACTCATTTATTCATCTTCAATCTCTCTAGTTTCTCATCAAGTTTATCAACTTCTAGTCCATCACGATGTGTGGTATTAGTGCTTGAACCGGCTTTCTTGAACATGTCTAAGTTCATCCCTCTAGAAACACCAGATGCACCATGAGCTGGGTTCGCATTGGTAATACCACCACGTAATATACCTCTAGCACGCTGTAACTCATCTCTTGTATTAGTATTGGATTTTCTGATATGTTGGTTGGAACCTGACGATATTGATGATGACGATGACGATGATGAACCACCACTTATCAAGAAACTTGGTCTAACAGACCCATTTGAACCCACAGATGATTGACGACGTGGAGCAGTGGGGACAACGGAGTACTTTCTTTCTCTGAATGTAATACCGACTTGTTTGACTTTTCTTGAATTCTCCAAAGATTCAGGGTTGACTTCTTTGAACCAGTCTGTGGCTTCATCATATTCGTACATGTGCCATTCAACTCCAAATGGGTTAGGTTCAAATAAGTACAACGTATGTAGTGGAACATCCAATTCTCCAATTGTTTCTTTGTTCAAATTCAAAAAATATCCCAGTAAGACTCTAGAAACCACCCTATGAGTGATAATCAGTATATGATTAGTAGTTCTTTCCACTTCTGTAATAACTGGTTTCAATCTATTGATCACATCAAGGTACGATTCACCACCTGAACCAGGATACCTATAAGTCATCTTATTTTCCAACCTAGATTGGAACTCTAATGGATACCTTGACTGGATCTCCTGGTATGACATACCATCAAATTTACCAGCACCTAGCTCGTCAAGCATACGCATCTGTTTGATATCAAACTCCTCCTCGGGTAAATATTTAGCTGTTTCGATACTACGTTTCATCATTGATGTCCATACTGATGAAGAAGGCTCTTCGGGAGGTTGTCTTGATCTATTAATCAATCCTTCATTGTTCGCCTTGGATTTATTGATTTGCGTAATCTTATTTTCAAATGCCTTTAATTGTTTTTCTCTAAACTCTTTTTTCTTGAATAACATAAATTTAGCCAAAGCTTTGGAGAATTTAATACCACGTTTAGTTAATGGAGCATCACCTCCAATCAAACCTTTGACGTTATCAGTACTTTCTCCATGTCTTGTGATCCAAATTTGTCTCTCGTACAAGTTGAAATTCAAGAAATAATAAATAATTTGTGATGCTAGGAAACCTTTAATATTAAATGCAATCACTTTACGACCAACATCAATCATTTTGATGTATTGGAAATCTTTAATTTTTTCTTCTTCATCATCAATTGTTTCATATGCCTTTTCATAGTTTTTCAATCTACCAACAAAATCATTCAAAGCATCTTGAGGATCCATATCTTTATAATCTGGACCACTCAATTTCAAATGAATATTATCATCAATAATTGATTCATCAGTACATATACTTTCCAAAAACAAAACTTTCAATTGACCTTGACTTCTCTTTTGAATGGTATCAAATACCATTTTTCTTCTTGCCTTTGTTGAATTTGTGGCATCAAACACACCAACACACCCATCACCTTCCAAAAGGTAATCTAATAAGTTATCCAGAGTTTCCTTAGCCCATTCTTCACGTAGTTTAATACTAGATTTGTTGTCTGGAGAAAAGAAATTAGCATCATGAGAGGTTACTTTTGTCAGGGCTGCCAAATTCGTACCGGAATTTGAATTACTATTTGTCTTGGGTGATTTGGTACCTTCAGGGATATCAGGTAATGGAGAATGTTCAGGTCCAACGTGAGCGGCTCTTTTACGACGAGTTGCACCAACATTGAACAATCTGGCATTGATTTGTAACCAATTCAAGTATCTAACCAATTTGTTGGAGAGATATGACTTACCTCTAGCAGGTAAACCAATCATAACCACAACCACTCTCTCACTTGTGTTAACAATCTTTCCCTCTGGAGACTGTTTTGATTTGGTTTGACCTGGGATATCTAAAGTGGCTTTGAAAGTAGGTAATGGAACCACCGTTGGATCTTGATCCTGATTGTCTTCTTCTTCGTCAGATATAATTGACATTATTTTATTATGCTCTGTGTTACTTTGAGTCAATTCTTTAATTCTCTTTGCTTCTTCTCTTGCCTTTATTGTTTGTGAATCAGTTTCCTTTCCATCGTTATTCGTATTGCCTTCCAACTCTTCATCTTCATCTTCAGACTCGCTCAAAACCAGAGGAGACAAAGCTGCTTGAGAATTTGGAGAATCATTTGCACTTAGTATTGGTGTGTCGCTCAATGGTCTCTTGTTAAATGGCAAACTAGACCCATCGCTATCGGACTGCATCATATTTTGAGAATTCAAGTTTAAGAACTCTTGATTATCTGTAGGAATAGGCGTAACAATCTCTGTAGGACTCTGTGTGTACTGTGGTACTTTAAAAGTAGGACATCCTTCCTCCTGTAGGGCATTGGCAAGACTTCTTGGTTCTTGATCTTCATCTTCATCATCGGTGAGAATAGCGGAATCAGAAAGTGTGGGAGGAAGTAAATTATCTGACGAGTTTGGGCTCCGTGGTGAACTGCTGACGTCTTGTGCGGCATAGCTGTGAACTTGAGGAGAATTAGCATTGAATTGTACAATTCTATGATGTGGAGATATGGATCTTGTAGGACTCAAATCGTCAAGCAGGTTCTTCCTGTGACCACCAGAACCTGGTGCATTAAACGCTGCCCCAGAGTTCATTTTTTCCAAATTGTATGTTCCTTGTGTCCTTGAATTCAAAGTTGTATGTAAATGAGCTAATTAAGAGTATGTATTATCCAGCTGTTTAATGAAAATGTGTTATCAATGGTACCACTAATCAAGAATTAAACTGGGTTGACAGCACAGGAATGATCAGTGGGGAATGATAATAAAGTTGAAGTGGTGGATGCAAATGAGCTATATGCAAAAAGGGAAATTGGGTATAATTAGAGGTGATATGAGTCTTTGTAATACCTATATTTCTAAACAGCCCTGAATGGAGAGTCTAATATTCCAATAGCAGACTCTTGGTAGTAGGTACGGTATTGTCTACGTATCCATCTACAACACCCTCCAACCATCTATGTATGTACACCCCGGCACACATGACCCAATTATTTGACTACTGTTATTATTATCTTTGACTGCTTACGTCAGCGTTGGATTGTTTTGATTTATGCGGCTCATCTTTTTATTTATTTTACTTGGTTATATTTACTGCTATCGGGAATTTTATAATGTATTACTACACATTATTGCTGTGTTTATGGCATCTTATATACAGTATTACTTTATTACATCCACAATTAACCCATTAGTCTCAGGGCATACTCCACACTCGTGAAAGTGGCTGCCGAGCATGGGATGGCCCTAACCAGAGCTGGTCCGATACCTCTCCAGAACCCTCTCAATCCTTCCTTTGCCATTACTTCTGCAATCACAGGCGTTATCTTACCGTGATACTTTGAACTAACTCCAAATCCATCACTCTGGATCTTGGACTTGATCACATCCAATGGATACGAACTCAACCAGAGCGCATCTCCTGCAAGAGCTCCATAAAGCATTAACTCCGGGGTAGATATTTCTTCTCTCTTGATTCCACGCTTCAAAGCCTGGTGCATGAAAAATTCATATGTCAAGAACCAAACACCATATGCCTGTGACTCTCTTAGTATTGTGATTAAAGATCCACGTCCTAAACCTTTGAAAAGTCCTGCTTCACGGTAAATTTTATTCACTGCATCTCTTGGTCCGTCATAAAGCTTCTCAACACCAGACTTTTGAGTTTGAAGCAAGATTCTAACTTGTTCCACGGGGGCTGTAATAGGAGTATTCACAATACCTGCAAATGCACCTGCAAGGTAAAATTGTGGAAGAGTTAATTCAGTTTGTCTTGTTCCATTGCCAGAATTACCATATTTGAGTAATTGACGTTTAGCCTCATGGAATCCATAAAATTGAACAGACACACAAAGACCAACACCAAATAAAGGTGCCAATGTTCCTTTGTAAAATGCAGAAGGACCTTCTTTGGCTAATGTTTCAGTTATTGCAGTGAATGGTGAACTGAATTGTCCTGTTTGCATACGCACCTTGACTAAATCAAATGGTTGTCCTATAAGAACTTGTACAGCACCTCCTATAAATCCTGCCGCCTATTTTGGTAAATAAAAATCATTTAGTTAGTCATCCAGTTGGTAAATAATCTATGGGGGGGGAAATATTTCATAGTTGGAATAAACATACAACATCCTTTGCCTTTCTGGTCAAGCTATGATCAATATGTGAATCTTCAGCACTCATTCTTAGCTGACGCTCTTATTGAAACTGATATATATACAAAGTCCTATAGTTACAGCCTTGTACTAACAATACCGATATGCCATTTCTATATTCATGAATAAGTAGGATATATATCTTGTTATCTCTATATCTGTATGTAAATCTCTCTCTATCATTCAAAATATGACCATAAAGTGATGAAAAATCACGTGATGCGCTTATCTTATCAGCTTGCAACGGCGATTTTGCCATGAGTAATGTCCGTTTTTATCAGATTGAACCTGTATTATATCTTGCAAAAAACATATATTCTTTTACTTAATTCAGTCTAGTATACATATATGTATTCAAATCAATTTTCTACTTTTTTGTTTCTCAACTCAATAATTATACTTTGAAATAATAAATTTGTGTTGAATTTGTTAAATGTAGGTCACCAAAAGTATGCAACACCGCAACACACAATGACATACTGTGTTTTCTGGTACCACATCATAGATTACCTTCAACACATCAAGCTGAATCATAACACATATAGCATAGATAGCACTTCATATAAGGGGCACAACACTAGTAACACTGACATTAGTGATAAACGCATTGCCCCACAAAGACGCGTCAGTGGTCGATCGGCGCGTCTATCTTAGAAAAGAGAACACGTAAATTCAAAGCACTCACGAAAACTCTCTGGGTTGTGACAACTGAATTGAAATTACTGGTGCTACCACGCTTTGATCTTCGTTTACAACACAATCTGTTGTACTGCTAGCTCTACCCTTGTCCTCACCTTTACCTCAAGTCTCACGCTTCCAATTGTCTGTCAGCTTTTACTTTGCAGACTTTGAACCCGATACCTCTTCTTCTCATCTTAATTTTCCACTTGGATCTGATTCGTGTCTGATTATTCAATTCTGGAAATTATCCGTCTAACTATATATTCTTACAGGGCCATATAGAAAGCTAAACGACAAGAGGCATATCGAAAAAACATAGGAAACACCAAGATGGCTCCTAAAAAGACACCCGTCGCCAAGAAGGCTACTATAGCCGCTGCAATTCCAGTTGAAGATGACACCACAGAATTGTTCATCGAAAAGGGTGAAGTAAGAGACTATATTGTTTCTTCCCCATCCGACAAATTGAGCGTTGCTAGATCAATTAACTCTCTATCTGAAAGATTTTTAATCTTTCTTTTAGCGGGAATTGGTTTATACGTTCGTTTCTCAAACTTATCTACTCCAAACTCTGTTGTCTTTGATGAAGTTCATTTCGGAGGTTTCGCAAGAAAATATATCTTGGGTAACTACTTCATGGATGTTCACCCTCCTTTAGCCAAATTAATGTTTGCCGCAATTGCTTACTTAGGTGGCTTCAAGGGTAACTTTGAATTCAAAGATATTGGTAATGTTTATCCTAAGGACGTTCCTTACCTTTTAATGAGAGAAATGTCTTGTTTCTTAGGTATCGCCACCGTTATTTTCATGTACTTGACTTTAAGAGCCACTGGTTGTAAGCCAATCATCGCATTTGCTACTTCTCTTTTATTAATTGTAGAAAACGCAAATGCTACTTTAGCTCAATACATTTTATTAGACTCACCTTTGATTTTCTTTATTGCAGCAACTACTTATGGTGTAATGAAAATTGATTTATACAAAAACTTCTCCAAAGGTTGGTTTAAATTCTTAGTCTTTACCGGTTTAGCATTAGGTTGTGCTTTATCATCCAAATGGGTTGGTTTATTCACATTTGTCTGGGTTGGTGCAGTTACCGCTGTTAATCTTTGGTTCACTATTGGTGATTTGAAAATCTCTGCTACTGATATTGCCAAGAAAACTACTTTCAAATTAATTGGTTTGATAGGTATTCCAGCAGTTATTTACCTTGGCTCTTTTGCCATTCACTTCCAGCTTTTGACTCATGAAGGTGACGGTGCTGCTTTCTTAAGTAGTGCTTTTAGATCTTCCTTCGATGACACAAACATTCCAAAGGAAACCTTTGCATCTGTTGGTGTTTCTTCCATTGTTACTTTGAGACATTTAAACACCAACGGTGGTTACTTACACTCCCACGACCACTTATACGAAGGTGGTTCCGGTCAACAACAAGTTACTCTTTATCCTCATCTCGACGCAAACAATGAATTCCAAATTGAATTGTACAACTTTACTGGTGAACCATTAGAATTTATCCCAATTTTACACGGTACTAAGATTAGATTAAGACATTTGTTAACTCATAGAAGAATTCATGCTCATGACATCAGACCAGCTGTTTCTGAAATTGATTGGCAAAACGAAGCTTCTTGTTATGGTTTTGAAGGTTTTGAAGGTGATCCAAATGATGACTTCATTGTTGAAATCGATTACGATCAATCCGTTGGTTTAGGTAAGGAAAGAGTTCGTGCCATTGAATCCGTTTTCAGATTAAAACACGCTATGACTGGTTGTTACTTATGGTCTCATGAAACTAAGTTACCAAAGTGGGGTTTTGAACAACAAGAAGTTACCTGTGCTACCCAAGGTATCAAACCATTATCTTACTGGTACATTGAACAAAATGAAAATATCTACTTACCTAAAACTGCTGAAAAGGTTTCTTACAAGAAGTTGACTTTCTTGGAAAAAGTTGTTGAATTACATAAACGTATGTGGCATGTTAACAACGGTTTAACTCAATCTCACTCTTATGAATCTAAGCCAGATACTTGGCCAAGTTTAATCAGAGGTATTTCTTACTGGAGAGTTGAAAGAAACCAAATCTATTTATTAGGTAACCCAATTATTTGGTGGTTAGCCTCTTTCTTATTTATTCCATTTGGTATTTACACCGTTGTTCAAATCTTCAGATGGAAGTTCAACTACGCCATTGCTCAAGATGCTACTTTATTCAACTACAACTTAATTGCTGTTGAATTCTTATTAGGTTGGTTCATTCACTACTTCCCATCTTTCTTAATGGGTAGACAAATGTTCTTACATCATTACGTCCCAGCTTTATATTTTGCTATCTTAGCATTAGGTCAAACTCTTGAAGTCATTTATTCTTATGTTTTAAAGAATCAAAGACAAGTCACTCATGCATTAATTGGTGTTTTATTGGCTAGTTCCGTCTATCACTATTACCAAAGAGCTCCATTAGTTTACGGTACCAACTGGACTAAATCTCAATGTGAAGCTTCTAAGATGGTTGCTGGATGGGATTACGACTGTAATATTTACCCAGAAACTTTAGCCGAATACGCTAACCCACGTCCATCTAATGGTATGGTACCAGGTGGTTTCCAACAACAGCAAGTGCCAGCTGAGCAACAGCAACAGATCGTACCAGAAATACCGGTTATTAACTTTGATCAAGCCAAGAAGATTGAAGTTCCAGAAAAGCCAATTGAAGTTGTAAACAAGGCCCAACCTGGTGTCGAAGTTGCTCAAGAACCAATTGTTGATTCCACCGTCGAGGAAAACGTATCTGAAGTTTCCAACGTTGTTGCTGAAACTCCTGTTGTCGAAGATGAAAGTGTTGCTGAACCAAGTAATGAAACCGCAGCCGATACCTTCTATGTTCCTGAAGAAGCTACCGTTGTTGACGAAAACCATCAAGCTAATAACGCAGTTGAAGAAACCAAAGAGACTGAAGAACCTGTAGCTCTTAAAGATGAACTATGATTTCCGGTCATTATAACTTCAACTTTGAGTTCTCTGGTTTAAATTCAAATTTCATTTCTTCTCTACATATAAATATGTGATTTGATCATCTGTGTTTACTTTAATGTTATATAAGTTTCTATTTTTATGTCATTTTTTTTTTTCTTTCATTGTTTACTAATACCTTATTTAACCTCTTTTTTCTGTTCTCTTTTTCAAAAAAATATTATCATACATTATATCATTTCATGTTTTTCATTGTTTTGTAACTAATTATATAAAAAAGTGTAAATATTTACCATTATTTAATCAGCTTACTCAGTTCTTTGATGTCATTAGGGCCAGTTCTGCAACATCCACCGATAATACCTATGTTTCCCTCCCCAATCCAAGACTGAGCAAACTTGGCAAAGATCTCATGGTTGTCGTAGTGGTCCTCGTGGCTATGTGGAGAAGCCTCAAAATCCCATCTCCATTTCTTGGAGAGACCATCGTAAACTTCTCCTGAATTGGGGTATATCACTAATTTCACGTGCTTTAAATGAGTCTGACCGTATTCTTGTAAAGCATTGTTGAATTCCTTGACTACATGTAATGAGCTTCCAAGAGGGAAGCAGTTTGCCCCAATACAGATTAAACGATTCGTCAGCTCAACCGGTAAAGAATCTAAATATTTAACAACATCGCTGATCAGAGTACCATCGGCAAGTCTGTCCTGACCTTTAATACTGAATGAAAAGTAGAAACATTTCTCTGAGCTGACATTGTCCTCAGTAAGCATCTTGATCAGGCATTTAACTTCTTGGAAACTTGGAATGGTCTCAAACCCAAGCAGGTCAACTTTAGAGTTGTTAAGCAAAGAGTCAAAACGGCCTCTATGAAACTCTATAATGTCTTTGTCACTAGCAAACTTGTAATCGCCTGTATATTCTGAACCATCAGCCATCCCTGCACCGTATGGACCAATTGATCCAATAATCATTGGACAAATTGACCTTTCTGAGCTTTTCTTGATACATTCTTTTCTCGCCAAATCACACAATTCTACAGCTTTGTCATAAATTTCATTTGGATTTTGGATGCCTCTTTCTATAAGATGGGAGTCACTCAGTTGGTAAGTTGCTGTTAAAATCAAATCAGAACCACTGGACAAGTAGTCAAAGTGTACAGCTTGAACTTTGTCAGGGTTTTCAACAACCGCCAAACCTGACCATAATGGATCGTTCACATCTACACCTCTTTTCTCCAGCTCTGTTCCTGTTGCGCCATCAAGTAAAAGTGGCAGGGACCTGGATGCTAACATATCTTTCAAAGACGGCATTATTATATATTTCTTTATATATTTTTCTGTGTTTCTCTTCAATACGTAATCACCAAATGTGTGGCTCGGTTCTCCGTTTTCATGTTGTCTGCCAGATATGTCAAAACTTAATGCCAAAAACAGGCAGTGAGCGCGAGTCGATCGACCTCTTAGAATTCCTGAAGATGGCCTTGCCTTCCCCATGAATATATACATTATATAGGCCATAAGTGCGTTTACTGCTCTTATTACTTGCCAACAGATTCATATTGAGGTACAAAAAGTGTTGAAGAGTGAAATTTGTGCTGTATTCTTGCCAGTCAAGATGAATGTACTAGAACCTGAAGGCAATGCCAGTTCATTGCCAGAACTTTTCCAGGAGTTGGATTCCCAGATCAGTTCTCAAATTCCCGTGACAGAGAACCTATTGAACTTGAACACTCTGAAAGAAGTCGAAGTGAAATGGTTATCAAGTAATGAGGTTGAGATACATACCATGCTGTGGACTATGGTGCTGAGCAAAATTGAGGAGGCTCTTTCCCCGCTCTTGAAGGAGAATTGCTTAGATGAAGCTAGCCCAGAAGTTAACAGTTTTGTTATAACACTTTTTTCCAAATTTTTCAGCAAATGCAATCTATTAGACGTCTATAACTGTGGCATTGAAAAGATCCAACATAAGTTCAATGCGAATCATTTGTGCTTTTGCAAGTTAGGTTTCAGCTATGCTCCTGATTTAGTATCTGACATCAACTATAACCTCTCTGTGAAATTCTTGACCAATGACAGCATTGACTTCTTAGACAATCTGATTATCAACGCAGTCAATTGCCTACATAATGTTAGCAAATACAAAGAAATTGCAAATTTATACCAGGATTACAAACTACTGAGTTTCTTTGATAGTTTGAATTGCTCAAGTAACCTGAAAACTGAGAATATTTTATTGTTTTATATGAATGTCGCAAATTCATTGATGAATTCACAAAATTACACGGATTCTATTGATGTCTATAAGATCATAGTGAACATTCCATTTGATAAAATGGATAAGAAAACAGGCCAGAAATTCATTTATTCATATAATATCAATTTGCTTCTACTACCGACAGATCACGTGTATTATTTGAACAATCCTCTATATCGCTTTCAAGATAAGGTTGACCTTACCTTAGTCAACTTTAGCTCTCTCTATTCCCAAACATACATATATCAACTTGTTCAGGCGTACTACTCTTATGATTATAACTCAGTTGAACAAATTTTGAACTCAGAATTTGCAAATCCCACCAGAGAGGCGAACAAGAACCCAGTGACTCCTTCTGTCTTTCTTAACCTGTCGACAGATGTTTTTAAAGATATCTTGAAGAGCCTGAGGTACAAGAAAATGATCAAAGCTATTCATGGCTACAAAAGTATTTCTCTGAGAAAGCTGAACTACTATGATCCAGTACTCGGCGCAAAAGATGAAGACACCTTAAATTTTATAGCTAGCTGCTACTCAAATGAGTTTTATCTGTCTGAGAATTTCCGTAACAACTGGGTACTTGCTGATAACTATCTGGTCAGAAAAGACGTACCAGAGAATAACAATAGCAGTCCAAAATCGTTGCTGCTACAATGGAATGAAAAGTTGACCATCGATAGCGCACAGCTTGACAGCTATCTTGGTAAAAGTAGTACGGGGCAGTAAGACGATAAGGAATGGAAAACTCAATAGTATATAGAAACTTTTGTTCTAAGGGTTTGATGACAACTTTATTATATATGATTTTACGAATACAAAAGTAAAAAGTTAAATGAGATTATTAATTACAAGTGAAAGAGTACATGGGACACATAACATGACATAAATCACTCCAATTCACCAAAAGTACCTCTCTTCTTGGTAGTATCATACTTTCTGATGATACTTTCTTGACCTTCAACTTGAGAGAAAGCAAAACCTCTTTGCTTTCTCATTCTGTGAACTTGACGTACTTTTCTAATAGTTCTCTGGAAATTGGTGAAACGTGGCTTGATATTGTGGATCTGGTATTTTTGAATCTTTTGGATATCATGATAATACTCGGGACTCCATGTTCTCTTGTAGAATTTATAGAGTAAATCTCTAGCCAAACAAATAATGGGTAACACAATAGCCATGGTCCAGTATACTAATGAACCATAAATGTGAGGCACAATTCCTTGATATTCAATAGAGACACCTACTTTGGGTGCAATGATAGCATATAATGGGAATAAAACTAACCATACGGCAACAGAACCAGGAATTGCAACTAATGTGAATTTGGTCCATTGACTCGAGACTAATGCAGCTTTACCCAGAACTGTGAAGGTACATGCTGTATAAATAGCTACACCAAATGCCCAATTATTAGATATCAAACCACTTGACAGTTCGTTGCCGTATTTATAAATGTTTATTCCACAGATATAAATTACAGCACTATGGAAAAATCCATTGATTGCCCAACTCCAGAAAATTTGAACGTTGAAAAAATGACCTTGTTGACCTAGATTATATGTTTTAGGGTATTGCATTAACATGTTTGAGTTGATATATTGATCAAAGATACCAAGGATGAAAGGTGGCAAAACAGTGTAAAACACATTATAGAAAGTTAATGTCCAACTTTCACAAATGGATTGACCACTAAACCCATTACTGAAGACAAACCAAAACTGAGTCATGTATAATGCAATGTTTTTATAGAAAGAATACAAGATAGACAAGGAAATTCTTTGATATGACCATGATCCATGAACTAACAATAGTTTCTTTAAATATTTGAATTGTCCAATAGCGAAATCAGCACTTCTTGCAGCTTGCATTCCTTCCATACCACTGATACCAACACCAACATGGGCAGCTTGGATCATTGAGACATCATTTGCACCATCACCAATAGCTAATAGTAAGGCTTTCTCCTTACGTTTAACTAATTTGACAACTAAAGCCTTTTGTAAAGGAGAGACTCTACAACAGATGACAGCTTTACAAGCAACACCAATGCTCAAGAATAGGTCTTCTAAATCTGGTTCTAATGCATAACCTAATGATTTACCATCGATAATCAAAGCTAAAGAATTCAAATCATCTTCTGATATTTGTTCACTTTGTAAGGCAATTAGTTTCGACTGAAGATTTTCTCTAGTATCTTCTTTAGTTTCTTCGTTAACAATTAATAAGTTCATATCTTCACTTAATAATCTACAGCTCATACCAATATTGATGGCGGTTTCTTGTCTATCACCGGTCAAAACCCATACTTTGATACCAGCCTCTTGCAGGTCGCGGATAGTGTCTGGAACACCATCTTGTAATTTATCTTCAATTGCTGTAGCACCTAATAAGAACAAATCCTTTTCGATTAACTCAGCAACGTCGTCCAGCTTTTGTGATCTATTATCTAAAGAAGTAGAAGCTTGGTTGTATTTTTGTGACCAGCTTTGATATTCTTCTTCAGGAATAACTCTTGAAGCAAGACATAAAGTTCTTAAACCTTCAACTGCAAAGTCTTCCAAGTGTTTAACAGTTGCCTCAGTATATGGGTTATCATATTGTTGATCTAATCTTTCTAATATGACTGTATCTGCACCTTTGATATAAAGACGAATCTTACCATCAGGACATCTGAAAATAGCGGACATTCTCTTACGAGTAGAGTTGAATTCACAAACGTTTAACAACTCAAAAGTCTGCTCCTTATTTTCATCAACCACCATGGTGATACTACTTGGCTTTCTGACTGTGAATTTAAATCCAAGCATTGCAGCACCTTCAACGAGTGCACCTTCATCTGGAGAAGCTGCCTGATATGTGATACGTCCGTAGTCATCCGTTTCGGGGATGACGGTATGACATGCAGCCAGTAAAGTTAAAAACTCATTGATAGCATCAGAGTTTTTACCCGATTTTCTATCATCTTGTAAATCCTTGAAAGTGTGGTAACCCATTTCAACACCATCAACCAAAGCTGCTTGTTTATCCTCGGGGATAGTTTCTATATAACAACGTCCTCCAATAGAACATGTCTTGAATTCCATAATGTTTCTTGTTAAAGTACCTGTTTTATCACTGAAAATGTATTTTATTTGACCTAGCTCTTCTACTAAGGAGGAAGTTCTAACAACAGTTGGAGTATCGGTAGCTTCGTCATAAAGGTCTAAATCAGAACTGATCAACCAGGCTTGGTAATATTTGATTAATTCAACAGAGACAAACAAGGAAATTGGAACTAAATTGGAGTACAAAATCCAGTAAGTCAGGATATCTTGGAAGAACAAAGTCAATCTATTGTAATCATCGATTGGCAAATATCCTAAGTTTTTCTTGTTATAAGTAATGTTGATAATGTCACCAGCGGATGAAACAATAGCCAATGTGATCAAAATCAAGAATAATGCAATAATTTGAAGATTAATAATTCTTTCAACATCAGTTCTCTTAATTGGTGTTGCTGTAGCGTTTCTCATTAACTTTGTCTCATGACCTGTGAAGATTACTATTCCGTGGATCCATTGTGTGTTTTTCAAAGATGCACCTCTCAATAACATTTGATCAGGAGATAAGGATATTTCTTGACCATTCAATGTCAAAGTACCTTCATATGTATACAAGGAACTGTTTGGTCTTTCACTTAGAATTTGGCCTTGGATATTCGACAAATCTCTTGGACTTAGAAGGTGACTAGTCTCTTCCTTTGATTGCTTAATTTTCAAGTTAGTTTCACCGTCTAAATTTGCAGTTTCAATATAACATAAACCTTCAGGTTCAGAGGAACTCAATATTATTATATCAGCAGGAAACACAGAACCATTCTTCACTTTGATGATATCACCTACTTTAACGTCAATCCATTTTTTAGTGATGAATCTACCCATCTTTGGATCTAATATATCAATTGATGATCTATTCAGTTCAGCATCTGAAGAAGCTCTCTTCAAATCTTCAGTAATTTCCTTGATGGCAGATACCAATAACACAATGGATAATGTACCAATTGTGGTGTATCTATTAGTAGGAGAAACATGCGGAACTTGTTGAATGATTGAGGTGAACAAAAAGAATAAATTGGCATATTTGGAGAACTGTTCAAACAAGAACTTAGGTATAAATGTAAACAAATTATATTTTGTAGTTGAAATATGGTTACCATAATAACCATGAGAAGAGTTAGCATGATGATCATTCAAGTGAATCATTCTTGGTTCGCCAGTTCCATCATCATCGTCAACTTTCCTTCTCAATGCTTTATTAAGGATTCTTCTAATATCAAACTTATTTTTAAAATCCTCACTGAGATCTGCATCTGGTGGAGGTCTATGGTCTTGACCAATATCTTGATTATTATTATTGTTATTCAAGTCGTCATTGAATCCAGATTGATCTTGCATTTCATAATCATTTAAGTCATTCAAGTTATCATTACTATAATCATAATCGTAGTTATGAATACGAGGCTCTCTTCTTGCATCAACTTCACTATAGTTACTCGGTATTCCTAATCCTGCTCTGACTCTGTTATAAAATCCTCTGACACCTGTCGAAGTTTCGCCCCCTGCGTTTCTATTGATATTTCCATATATGTCATCATGATGATCCAAATCTGGAGTATCCGCAAAGATGATACTGTCATCATCATTACCGTCGTTATACATATCATCAAATGGATTGTCTGATCTCAAAACACCACCATTGGAATTCGAATTGGCATTTCTTGCACTTTTGGTATATCCATTATTGTTCTTACTAGATGATACGACAAATGTATCATCATCAAGAAGATTGGTATTGTAAGCCCCGGATAGATTTTGTTGATGAATATCTGAATAGCCATTACTGCTACTACCATTACCATTTATGGCATGAATATTTGAAAAAGGATCTTTGTCATCATCGTCGAGTAGATTGATCTCGTTTGCCCTACGATAGCCACCGCTCATGATTAAATATATTCTATAACAATTAAAAGCTGGCTTCGCCTCTTCTAAATTTCTAGTCTATAGATAATTCGATTGAGCTCTTTTTAGAGAAAAATCAAGTTGACTGTAAATGAGGAAATACAATTAAGTGCTTCTTTTTTTTCAAAAAAAAAGAGCAACTATTGTGATATAGATCTTATCAAAGTGATCATCATTGAGGCAAAGCATGGCTTCATAAATAGATTTATATCTGAAGACACCAAAAGACACATGTTTAACCACGTCAAACTAATGCACGGGTTTTAAGTACATGCAACACATCTCAAGTTGTAGTTTTCAGCTCTAATTTTTTTATTTTTTTTTACTTTTTTGCAATCATTGCTAATTACACGGTATACTTACAGATTAATTACTTAATTAAATTGAATTAGTATATCAAAATGATTTATGGTTCAGAAAGATGTTTTATATTATTATATTTGTAGAGTAGATAGATATTAATTATAAAAAATCCATTTAAGCTTCTAAGGAAAGACGACCCTTTGGATTGGTAACCTTAATACCAGCAGCCTTGGCCTTAGCTAAGATTTCAACTCTGTTCTTAGCAGAGACGTTGTGAGCAATTTCAGCAGCGTAACTCTTGGTGTTTAATAATAAACATTCTAATTCCTTGATGTTGTGGACTAAGAAAGCTTTGTGACCGGATGGCATCATGTGTCTGGTCTTCTTGTTGGAACCGTAACCAATCTTTGGTTCTCTGATGGTACCTCTGAATCTTCTTCTGACACAAGAGTCAATACCCTTTTGCTTTCTCCAGTTTTCAGAGACTCTGTCATATCTGTCAGAGTGGTGTCTCTTGAACTTCTTGGTGTGTTTCTTGACAATCTTTGGGTGTGGTAAGGAAGCAGCCATCTAAATTTAAAAATATAAAAGTGAATTAGTTAGTATACCAGTTTCAAAGGTATTTTTTCCATATTAATCACAGTATTTCTTTCTGAGGTAAATCATCATTTGTAGTTGTTGTAACATTCATCTTCCTTGTGCATTAATCTATATGGAAAAATTTCATCCATTCTATAAATATTGAATCTAAGTAAAATAATGTCTTCATATCATCAATCTATATTGTCATCGTATTCATTCAATCAAATTTCCGATTAACAACTCGTTCAGTTCTCCAATCATTTACTTTGATGGTATATCTTCTTTCCTGTATGTAAATCAAAACTTGCAGAATAATTCAACATACAATGTAAATCAGAATGTATATAGTCAAAGTTTAATGAGATACCTTCTTGCTTCAATATCTATCTCTGTGTATGTGTGTGTGAATGTAAATGGAAAAGACTATATTCTTGTTCAAATAGTATTCTTACGTTTATATTTCAATGTTTAATTTATTTGCTTTATATTTAAATGAAAAGTTTCTTGAAAATAGGCGAATGAAATTTCCAACTGAACGAATTAAACTGTGATTAATCTCTATAGTGTGCTGCTCTATTGATGCGTGTAGTACATACCTTTAGTGTATTGTCTGTTGAGATAGGGTTCAAGTATGTTCAAGATGTGTATGTATGGTAAGCCCTCTATAATTCACAAACAGTTATATCAGTAAGCTAATTCCTCCTGCTAGTCCATGTTCCTCCTACTCTCTGGCTGGCCTGGGCCAAAGCTCTCTCTTTCCCTTCTCGAAAATTTTTTACTGAGCGGTGTACGGTGTGGTTCCAGAAGTGGAACCGTGTGACCGCATCTGCTCCCTCATAGTTTCTCTTTTGGGTTTCTCGCTTTTTGAGCTTCTCGGTGCACAGCCGTGGAATGTGTTGTATGTTAGTAAAGGTCAATTGTCGCGCCATACAACATTTAAGTACATAGTTAACTGCTGTTGGTTTTTAGCGACGCGTCTGTAAGATAAGCAGGCGGCTCATCAAGGGAATACTAAGGTGGGATATGGATAACATGGCATTGAGATCAGCACAATACAGATAGTTAGTTATCTTCACTTATTGTTAAATGTATCAATTCTGCTTTCAGGTTGAAACAAACAACTTATCTGTGTATTGCATACCCACCAATTAATTATTATGCCGCTTTCACAATCTCCTCCTCCAGAGCTTCCGCTTAGACCTCTAAGTCGTAATCAACCATCAAGCTCCATTGAAACTACACCAATTCCTCATATAGATGCCGTAATCGCCAATGCTAATGGAATGTCAAGCACAACTAATTTTCCATCTCAAATCCAATTGGACGTGAATAAAAATGATTCATTTCTTAGGAAGTTTGCTGAATTGCCGGTCTCTTTACCTACTTATTTCCAAGAACTAAACACAGCTACATTGAACAAACTATTAGCCAATCAAGATATACTTCGGGGCTATATACTTTCCAATCCAGAAATTCAAATCATTAAAACTGATGTTTTGGCTAAATTAGATACACAAAAAGCAATAATCGACAAATTAATCAAATTTTATGAAGATGAGTTTCTTCAAGAAATTGAGTCGACAAATGTTAAACTACAAAAAGTATTTGAACTAATGAAGGAATGGAAACAGCTGCAAGTTTCTATGTACACTGAACTAGAATATTTTCAAAAACCACAAATTATTAATCGGATGGAATTGAAATTGAATGAACAGGACAAGGTTTGTAGTGATTTAGCTGATAAATTCATAAATTATCAATCTGGTGGTTCAAATAATATAGTAGACTCAGATCATGACGAGGAAATAATGATAAAGAAATTCATCAGTGATTATAGATTCATAAGGAAGCAATATTACCTGACTAAAGAGCATTACTTTAGAATAAAGGAAGATAGGGTAGGCGGACTTATATGATACCACAACTATTTCTGCTACTTCTTTCTTCTTAGTAAATGCCAAAGGATAAATATAAATGGTTAAATTGGTTATAATAAATAGTTACATCAAAAGTCTAACGAATAAAAACAAAATAAGAAAACAAAGAACAAAAATAAAGTAAAAGTAAAAGAAAGAAGAGTGACAAATGACACATCAATTAAGCAATTATTTAGGCAGAATCAAGTAAATAATTCGTAGATTGATCTATACTCCATTCATTCTTTTGTAATGCATTAATAGCATCGTCTCTGCTGAATCCCATGCCTTCGATTTCTTCAATGGCTAATTCTTGAGCTTGAGTATACCCACTTGCAACATTACTGGAAAAGAGGTTGGAGGCTGGAGCTGGAGCTGGAGCTGGAGCACTACCGAATCCTGTATTACTGAATGATGCAGAGTGATCAATGGCATCAAATGATGAATCGGTCATATTGGTAGTTGCTGTAGCTTCTTGTAAATTAGGATCGTTACCAAAACCTGCAAATACATGTTCCCAGTCTTCTGCTGTAGCTGACTCGTCAGCATTAGCTGCTGGGGTCAACCCACCAAAGTCATTGGCGGAAGCTGAGTTACTGAAGCCTGAAAATCCACTGAATGCACCAGCAGCAGGAGCTCCAAAGGCATCAGAAGTATCTGCTGCAGCTTCTTCTAACCCAAGATCGTCAAACATATTGATGTTCTTAGAAGAGGAGAATCCACCAAATGCATCAGTTGTTGGCACAGCTGGTGTAAGACCGTCAAACCCATCTGATGGTTCAACAGCGGCTGGAGTTAAATCAAATGAGAATGGATTAGTAGAAGGTAATCCTTGAGCTGCACCTGTGGCTGCAGGAGCGGTATTGCTAGCTGCTTCTACGTCAGCGGTGGGCTGAAGATCGAAATCGTCTTCTTTCTCAGCAGGCTGTAAAGTATCATGGAATTCATCATCGGAAGAATCATCTTCAGCAATGGTCAAGTTTTGAATTGAGGGAATTTCTTGGTCGATTGCAGGAGCGGCAGGATCTGTTTCTTCAGCAGCAGTATTTGCGGTGTCAACTGGAACAGATTCTTCAGCAATAGCTGGTTCGACTTCCTTAGACTCAGTAATAGTTTCTTCTTCAACAGCAGCAGGAGAAACATCTACTTTAGGCTCAGTAACAAAAGAGCCTGGGATAGCAACATTCTCAACTGGTTCAATCTCAGGTGCAGCTTCTTCAAGTACAGGTTCTGAATCAACAACCTCTTTAGCTTCTTCTTCAACTTCTTCTAAAGGAGTAACCACTGTTTCAGGTTCTTCAACACTTGGTTCAATGGTAGTTTCGGTACCAGCTTCAGGTTCAACTTCAGCTTCAGCTTCAGAAGCACCGGTGACAGTTTCAGTTACTGGCTCAGAATATTCAGTTGCTAATTCTTCTTCAGCTGGAGCAGCGGCTTCAGGTTCCTTTGCGACTGATTCATACTCTTGAGCATCGGTTGGAGAAACGATCTCAAATGATTCACTAGTAGATGAAACATGTGGCTTTTCACCCTCACCAGTTTCTTCAGATTGACCTTCAGGCAAGATTTGGGAGCTTAATACTTCGTCCTCTGTAGCAATAGATAATCCTCTGGATTCTTCTTCAATGGTTGAAGTTGGAGAGACAGGAATAGAATCAAAGTCTCCTCTTACAGATTGAGGTGGATTGTTTTGGACGCTTGAAGTAGCAGATTCAGGTCTTGCAAAAGGTAATGGGAATGACTGAGTCTGAGTTTGTGAATATTGATATTCTGAAGTAGGGGCTGAGCTTCCTGAAGTGATAGTGGAGTCCTTAGTTGATGAATCAACCACAGTATTAGTCAAAGAACCGGTACTCTCTTCAGTAGTCATGGCAGATGAAACAGCTGGTTCCTCTTCTTTAATGGCTTTACTCAATCCAGTAGACGCATTCTCAGCTGTAGCAGTATTGGTACTTGTGAAGTCATCAAAGTCATCCAAGGATGCAGTTGGAACTTCTCCTTCTTCCAATGGTTCAGCAGGGGTAGGCTCTGGGGCAGCTACTTTAGATTCAACTAAAGCTCCTAATCCAGCAGCACCTAAAATAGCAGCACCAGTGGCCAATGCATTTGAATAGTCTAATGATTTTTCACTGTATTCAGCAGACATAGAACCAAAATCATCGTGTAAGTTTGAGTTTTGATTTTCCAGTTCAGTTTGCTTTGACAATAAGAATTGATGGTTGTTTGTAACTTCAGAAATCTGGGCTTTAACGGCTTCAATTCTGGCAATCAAATCATTGTTATCGCTTTGAATAATGGCAACTTGTTGAGTAGTTACAGAAAGCATGTTTTGAGATTGCTTCAATTTATTATTAGTATCATTGATTCTATCCTTCAAATCAATCGATTCAGCATTCAAGACACCTAATTTCTCCTTCATGACTTGATTCTCCTTTTGAGATTCTTCAAATTGCAATTGTAACTGTTGTAATTTAGTTTGTTCAGCATGATAAGATGCTTCGCTAAGAGCTAATTCTTGCTTCAACTTATCGGTTTCTTGAGTGGAGGAAGCCAACACTTCTTCAACTTCACTAACCTGTTGAATTTCACGTTCGTACAATGTCCTCAATTGAGTCAATCTCTGTTGAATTGTTTCCTTAACCTTCAAAATCTTATTCAAGTCAGCTTGTGCCTTGTCCCTCTTAGCGTTAACGTTAGTGGTTTGGACAGTTAATGAATTGATTTGGTTTGAAAAGTTAGCAATGTCGACGTTAGCTTGACTTAACTTATTGGTTACTTCACGAGCGCTATTGTCAAAACCAGAGCCAGAGTTACCTGTTGGTTGAGAAGAAAACTCACCGAGGTTTACTGAAACTGGCTGAGAGCTAAATTGAACTGGTGAAACAGGTGCGGAAAATTGTTGCTGTTGAGCAGCTGGTTGTGGAACTGGTTGAGTGGCAACTTGAGGTTGAGCAGAAGCGGCAGTTGGTTGACTTGAAAATGATCTCAAAGCATCATAATTTGGTGCGGTTCCCGATCCCGTACCCATTGGAGTATTTATAGCACTATTATCGGTTGAGTCAAACACTGGTTTATGATCTCTACCTGGAATAGCGGGAGGAGCACCCTTAAATCTTGGAGCAGTAGGATCCTCAGGACCTTCGTCATCGTCATCATCTGAATCAAGTAATAAAGATTGTTCTTTTGGTGCTTGCTGTTGTTGTTGTTCGTGAACCATGGTCTGACCAAAACTGGAGCTTGGAACAAAGGCAGCACGAGTACCTGTGACAGAAGAAGTCAATTGTTGACGAGGAGCTGGAACAGGTGGGACAACGGGAGCTTGAGATGGAGTAGGAGCGGGAGAGGAAGGAGTTGAAAACAAATCAGCCAAGTCATCATAAGCGGACTTTGGCTTTTGTAGGGCAGGAGGAGCTGCAGCTGGAATGGCGTCAGTGCCAGCTCTTGAAATAGGAGCTGCTTGAGAATATGATGGAGCCATATCAGCAACAGATGAAATCAAAGAAGCTGGGGTTTCGTCAGGTAATTCAAAACCTGCAACTTTCTTTTGAACAAGAAACATAGCAATAGCAAATTCACTCTTGTTGAATACATCCGAACCATCTAAGTTTGATAATTCCCAAATAGTGGCCAACACATCATTTGGCAACTTTGAAGTCATCAAAAAGTTGGCAACCTCGCCACCGCTAATTGAACCTTGTTTTGACTTGTCTAAGTTATCAAAGATGGAATCAAAACTTTGCTTTTGTTGGGGCGTAATTGTCCACGAGTCCGATGTGACTGGTGGTGTGTGTAAAACAACGCTACTACCTGAAGCTTGAGAAGCCTCAGAAGAAATACGTAGGTTTTGAGGAGAACGAGAGATTGTAGCTAATTCTGTAGTGTTGTTTCTAACTAATGGAGATGCCTGGCCTGAACTTCCGCCAGCTTGCTCCGCAACTTGCCAAATATAAGCTGGAACAACTTGTGGTGGGGAAGCTAAAGATTTGTTCAATAGAGATTGAAGTAAATGCATAGCAACAATAAATTGAGGCTTAGTCAATTCACCAGATCCTGTTGAATCAGCCAAATTCCATACTTGCTCTAAGATATTGACAGGTAATTTGGAGTTCATAAAAATACTCTTGGCTTGATTACCTGACATTTTACCAGTTGTGGTGGAACGGTCAAACATAACGGAAAATGATTGAACTGAAGTGGGAGGTAAAGGAGGCACTTGAACTTGAGCTTGAGGAGTTGGTTGGCTTTGGCCAGTGGAAACTGAACTAATTGGTGCAGTTGCGGGAGGAGAAATGGTTGAAAATCTAGCTAATTGGGGAGAGATCTTGTTTGCCAAATTGAGATTTAAAGGAGCACCATTTTGAACATGGGCAATTAATCTCATCACAACACAAAACTTGAATTGATCTAAAGAGCCCGTGTTACTTGGGTCTGCAAGTAACCAAATTTCACCAAGAGTTTGTAAAGGCAAACTCGAGGCTTCCAAAAGAGGTCTGGCCGTAATTCCCGAAATTGAACCCGAAAAGGATGGATCCAAAGTCTTGAAGATTTGGCCATAAAACCTCTTCTCATCTTGAGTGAGGGGTTGCTCTAAAACACCACCGAGGACTATTATGAAGTAAGATTAAATTGAGATTGGGAAAAGATATGTTAGTTTAAAGACTCTTTGAATGGAGGTTATAATGGAGTAATGGAAGTGTAGGGCAAGTCATCAATGGCCAATTGAGCGGAATACATACTAGACATTTTTTAGGTGGCAGACACAGCAATTGAAGAGCGTTAAATGGAGATAGATAACCTAGAAACAGTGTGTATTGGAAAGGTCAAAGTACACTTGATTTGGAGATGCTTTGAACCGTTAACTGCCTACCTGGTCCCGATTGGTGATAAGGCTCCTGGGGCGGTTGAGCAGCCCGCGAACCCCCACATCGGCTACAACGTTGTTACAAAGTTGTGTTTTGTTGCACCCTATTTGCCTTAAACTAAGACTGTATAGCCTTAAGCAGCAGTCTACTAAAGAGGAAAGGTAGTATATATGGATTGGTTTAAGAAATCCAATTTAAATGGGTAACAGCATAAGAGACATATGCCACACCTGTCTTGTATCTTCCGATGCCCAATAAATCTTTGACATGTTGTAAAGGAATGAAGCACTAATTCTATGTCAATATACAATCAAAATGACGCTCTCATATATAAACTAGTACCTCTAGTAATAAAGAATTTTGGATGTACAGAATATTCCGTTTAGTTCGGTTGTAAATAATACTTTAATGATTAAAACAATAGGTCAAGCTATTTCTATATATGTTTTTTAGTAATCAAAAATTAAATTGTCATTATAAAATCAAGTTTTAACACAACTTTGCAAAACGCATGATTACCACAACAAACACCATTTACTTCTCTTTCAATATTGCTCAATTTAGGACAATTAACAAATTATCAACTGTAAATAAATTTAGTATATTTAAAAATGACACTGAATTTCAAGGCCTAAAACTCAAGAAGTCCTAAATATAGAAAATTAAACCATAACATAAAATACCTTTACCCAAAAAGGGTATTGAAAGGGCAGAAAAAACATAAGAAATAGAGGGTAGTCTGACCTGAATATTAAAGAACAACCAAACAATCAACACAAATGTATCAAGGACTAATAAAAAAAATGGAACAATAACCTATTCCAAAAATCCTTGGTAACCAAAAGTATTTTTTTTCAAAAAAGAATAATGGAACAAAAACTCATTCAATTACTCTTGGTATAAACCGACTAAACAAATATACTTAAAACTGTACAAAACAACGTAAGCTATTGATATTCCTTCTGGTAAAACTCTATAATGCTTCTTTTCGTAGGATACAATTTGCCATGAAGGAAAGCACAACCCCCTTTGTGGCACTGCTTTAGCGATGTGTGGAGTAAAGAATCTCACTTTGAGGCGGGCGGTGTACAGGTGAGTGGAGATGGAGATAAAGCAGAAGAGTTGGAGAGGCGATAGCAAAGGAGTAGAGAGGATAAGCGACCAAAGGAGTTTACCAGATCTGTCTGCAGTCCACCATTTGCAGCAGCTTCTTCCTACCAACTACGCAAGATAGACAGGGCCTGGCATTCATATCACAGGCTTATCTTGCATTAGGGGTAACAGACTCTTGTGTGCTATTAATTTTACCCACTCTCACGCAGCTGTACTGAAATTTTGAGATCACTGCACCTCAAAAGTATTATTGTGGCGCCTTCCAACAGAAAAGAATAGGGCTTCGTTTTTTTAATCCAAGAAACGTTGATCTTATCTGCAATAGCTTAATCCGTACGCTCCAGCTTTTCTGATAAGAAAAAAATCATTTGACTGGTTTTTGGGAAGAAAGCTTTGAATCCAGTTATAGCTTGGTGTTAAATCCGAAATTTTAAAGAAAAGAACACTACTGCAAAATTGATAAGCTTTAAAAGAGATGAGTACAGATACAAATCCAGATTTACCAACCTCTACGCTATTGAGCTTCGCCGCTTCATCCTCCACTAGCGCACCTACGGAAACATTTATTGGAAACAAGCCATCAACTGTCTTATTTTTCATTGCACTATGTGTAGGTATATCAATTGCTCTTTTATTCTTATTTTTTACTTTCAGATATTTTGTCAGATCGAAATTTGGTTTGTATATCCCTGTTCCTATTTATCGTCAAAATCGGGTTGGTACTGCTACCCAATACCCTGATAGACCGCTTGCAGGGCCTATTCAATTATTTACTCCGAATTATATTAATGATCATCCATCAGATCAAATATTGATGAGAGCTAGATTACATGAACGAGAAATGACGATGCCGAACGTTTATAGGAAACGGCAGCTTACAAAAGAAGAGGTGGAACAGTTGTTCCCGTTGAAGACATATGCTAAGTGGTTAGCTGGTGGTAAAGAAGATGTTCAAAATAGAACTGATGGTGTTTTAGTATATGAAGAGCAAGTTAACAATGAAGCCATGGCTACTTCAGAAAACGCAGATACTACAGTTAATAACACTCTTGGTGAAATTGAAGTTGTTGAGTCTACTTCTTCTTCTTTACCTCAACCTACTGATATTATTGAGTCCAAGAAAAGCGGTTCTAAAGTCATGATGGAATCTGATATAACAGATCTGCCTACAACAAGAAGCTCTGAAAACGTTGAAACTGATACTCATGACCACGACCATGGAGAACTACACTTTTCTTCGGGAACTTGTGTGATTTGTCTAGAAGATTTTGAAGATGATGACCAAGTCAGAGGCTTGCTTTGTGGTCATTGTTTTCACAATGATTGTATTGAGAACTGGTTAATTAACAGAAGAGCTTCATGCCCATTGTGTAAAAGAGACTATTACATGAAAGATACTACTGATGGCTTCAATGAGATGATTAATAATGTATTTGGTCAAAATCTTGCAGATCATGTACTTTACCCCAGATCAACCAGATTTAGAGCAACCGCTTTATTAGCTGCCATTCAAGACATCAGATCTGGAAACTACAATTTACATCTTGAAAATGAAAACGGTGAACAAGTTCATGAGCCAATAGACCCAGACAGCTTTATGTATCATGAAGAGTTACCTCAAAAATATCCACCAGTTCCAGAACTGCCCAACTTGGAAACACTAGATCCCGAAATCCTTGACATTGTGAATAGAAGACGGTTTAATGTTGAAGATTTGAGAGACTTGGATATTATTGCTCATAAAAAAGCAGTAGAAATGACTCCATGGGGAAGCAAATTTTTCTGGATGCTCATGGGTGTATCAAGAATTGATATTTACTTCTACTATGTTTTGTTGGAATTTCAAGACCGTAAATTTTCAAGAATGACCGGTAATGCCATTGAAAATGCTACTTCTGAAAACGAGGAAAACAACTTGAGTCGTAGAAATGCAGGCCATTACTCAGCTGGGTCAGATGATACAGAGGAGAGAAGATCACATGTTGAAGTCTTGGTATGATAATGTTTTGCTGATCTTTGTTTCATTTTTATTTATTCATTTATTTTAAGTTTTTTATGGCGTTCATTCATTTTAATTTCGTTCAGTTCTTTATTTGTTTATTTAATCACCTGTTTTTAAGTTATTAAAAAAATTCACTTAAATTTCTTTCTTTCTTTCATTAATTTTTTTTATAATTCGACTTGAAAACTCACTCTTTCACCCTATGTAATTTATGTAGTACACTTAGCTAGCTTTAGTGGATTTTTAAAATACATTTTTTCCATCATACGAAACTTTTGCGCTTATAAACAGACATTAATTAATATCAACAAATTATGAAACATAAACCTATGAAAGATACTAACGAGAATCCATATGATTCTTAAAGGGGAGGAAAGGAAGGGAGAGGGAGAAAAAAGCAAAAAATTATTAAAAAAGTATTGGGAAAAGGTGTAAGAATAACATCAATTTAGTAAAATTTAACAAAAGAGATCCGACCACCAACAAACTTTACAAACAAAAAAGATAAAATTTCCAATAA
This sequence comes from Ogataea sp. yHMJ1, assembly GCA_030571015.1. Lineage (NCBI taxonomy): Eukaryota > Fungi > Ascomycota > Pichiomycetes > Pichiales > Pichiaceae > Ogataea > Ogataea sp. yHMJ1. The sequence continues at coordinate 27,045 of JAJLXB010000033.1, forward strand.
TTTAATTCGATGAAGATTTAACTATAACTATTCTAATTATAACTATATCTATTCTATTCTACACGATTTGAGGTGAAGCTTGAATAAATTGATTTATCAGGTTAGTTGAATCAATTAACTAACGATTAAGGCCACTCTTTCTCTTTACTATATTGATTATATTGTAAAGTTCAGATGAATTTCCATTCATTATAATGATGCATTAGCAATTTTCTCGCTGAGTTCATCAACTTTGTCATCGTCACCGTCTTCTTCAACGTTCAAAAGAGCATAACCGGATACTTTCTTTGGTGTTTCGGTCTTAGCTGCTTCAGTCTTTTCTTCCTTCTTACTAGCCTTGGCAACTGTGCTCTTGGCTGTATTCCAGTCAAATTCGTCCTTCTTTGTATTTTGCCTATTGCTGTTGCTTCTAGACTGACTTTGAGTTGGAGCAACGGCAGAACCTCTGGCACTACCCCAATCTAAATCAGGATCTTCGGACTTTGGCTTTCTTTCAGCCTTGGCTTCACCACCAAATCTAGGCTGGAATTTACGTGGAGCAGGAGTAGCTTGTTGTTGAGATCCTCTGGCATCAACCCAGTCTAAGTCTGGTTCTTCTCTCTTTGGCTTTCTTTCTGGTCTGTCGCCTCTTGGGACGAATTTTTCACGTGGAGCAGGAGTAGCTTGTTGTTGAGATCCTCTGGCATCACCCCAGTCTAAGTCTGGCTCTTCTCTTCTTGGCTTTCTTTCAAATCTTTCACCGTCACCTCTTGGTGGGAATCTTTCACGTGGAGCTGTTTGTTGCTGGGATCCTCTGGCATCACCCCAGTCTAAGTCTGGCTCTTCTCTTCTTGGCTTTCTTTCGAATCTTTCACCATCGCCTCTTGGTGGGAATCTTTCACGTTGTTGAACTTGGTGGGATCCTCTTGCATCACCCCAGTCTAAATCTGGTTCGTCTCTTCTAGCACCAGGTCTTTGTGATCTTTCACTCTCTGGTGCAGCAACAGAGATATATAATTTTCTTTCGCCTAATAATTGTTCAGATAATTTCAAAGCTTCAACTAAAAGGTCTCTGGTATCAAAATCAATAAAACCGAAACCTCTGATTCTACCAGTACGGTGATCTATAGGAAGATCTAACTTACGGATTTGACGAAGAGGATCAGTAATACCTAATCTTTCAACGAAAAATTGTTCGACATCTTCTTCTGAAACATTATTTAATGGAATATTGGATAATTTGGCAGAAAATGGAGCAACGTCAGGAACTGGATAGTCGATTCTTTCTGGACGAGGAGCTCTAGTGGCGTAGGATGGAATACCAATACCACCGGAACCAGAGTCTAAACCAACGTCAAGATTACCACTGGCACCGGCAGATGGAAGGTTGACGGAGTCAAAGCCGAAATCGTCATCAGCCCAACTATCTCCTCCGAAAGTTTCATCGTTTAAAAAGGACCCTAAGTCCATCTTAACCTTGCTTTTTGGACCCATTTTAATTTATCTAGTTGACTGGATCTAAAATAGAAAGAAAACTAATATAGTGACTAACTATGTTCAACGAGATAAAGGGGTAGCTTGTAACTTGAATTGCTGTGAAATCAATAAAGATCATCTTTGTGTCTCCTCACACACTATTACCCTTTGGCTCAAACTCTGGAAAATTTTTTCAGAAACTTACTTTATCGCGTCGATAGACGGACCACAAGGAATTACGCCGCATACACATCGGGGAATTAAATGATAACAGAGTTGTGTATGGAATGTATAGCAATGCAATATAGCAGGACTTAAGACAAAGCAGAAGACTGAATCTTGGTCATAAACGACAATGTCATCATTAGAAAAGTTGCTAAAGCTTGCCATTGTGGTCTTCTTGTTGCACTGGCTAACAACAACTTTGTTATTGCGCTTCTTGGCGGTTAGAGCAAGACTAGTAAATCCACTATTGCTCAAGCTTTCATATGTCACTTTCACTCATAAAGATGTCCAGATAACTTGCAGGTCAATAAAGTTAAGACCAAAATTTGGGTCCAATTATATACCGACATTTTTTCTTCAATTGGAAGGTGTAGAAACGGTCTTGCTGAAGAACCCAGATGAAAAGAAAACGAACACTACAGCTTCGGAGGAAGAGGTTGATGATATAGCAGCAGATTTGCAAGCATTGGAGCAGAAATACCTATTGACAGACTTGGATGAACCAATTTCAGTATATTCTAATTTTAACAAGAAACTTCAAAATTGTCTTGGAGTTCTGATTAAATTGATTCCAGCTATAGTTTTATCTGTAACTAGTATCACCATCAATTTTCATGGTACAATTCTCCACTTGGATACTTTAAAGGTAAGGTTACACTCGAAGAAGATAAAGGGAAAGTCATTGGGTGACATAAAAGTTGGTAGTAATCAAAAGCTTCTGGAATGGAATGCAGATGTTGGGACTCATGGCTTCTCTGTGAATGGTGATACAATCTTATCCAAGTTGAAGTTTCAATCAGGTTGCAAAATGGATTTAGCAAGTGGATGCATATCAAACATTGTAATGGAATTAGCTTTAGACGATGTAACAATTCCTGTTTTACAGTTCCTTTCTGTTTTTAAAGAATTAGAGACGTCCACAAAAATCTCTACAAATTCGACTACAAAAGACGTTCAACCTAATCCAGATTTGGAACGCTTCCACTTTAAAAAAAGATTCTATTACCAGGCATTGATTTTCAAAGTTTTTAAGAAAGCTACTGTGAGTATCAACAATTTGTCAATAACCACTATTCCTATTTTGACACCCTCTGAAGTGAATGAAGTAGTATCAAAATCAACACTGAAAGACATTCCTCCAAGAACTGTTTTTGCCCATATTAATGTAGATACCTTTGAATTTGGAATCAATAGAATTTTCGACAATCAAGCTGGGTTTGATTTAGATTTTGATAAGAGCGACAGACCATATCACACGTCAGTAGGAATTTTAGGCTTGAAATTGACTTTGGATTTAGACTACTACCAAAGTCTGGAGTGGAAGATAAAAAGACATGAAATAATTACAATTACAGGTATAACTTTATCCTTGAAATCTGATTTGTTTTTTCAATATGTCCAAATAATAATGAGTGATGCAATTGACCAGAAAGATTCAATATCAGTTGGACTTATCAATCTCAACTCTATTATCACTGGATTGATATTAGATTTGAGTTGTGAACAATTAGCTATTTTGATTTCAAAATTTAAGGATATTTCGAACGAGCTGACGATAAGAAAGTTGGATAAAAAAGTTGATTTACACTTGGATCAAAAGAAGAAAAATACGAAGAACCATTCTAAATTTGACTTTTTTTTGAGAAAAATTCGAACAGTTTTACCAAGAATATATATCAAGCTTCTGGTTGAGAAGCCATTCATTATCATTAAGTATTTGAATCCAGCACAAAACATTAAGCATATACTATTGTTGAATCCTTCTATTATTAACTTTGATTTTAAGGGGGTAGCTACATTTAAGCAAAATTTGGAAAAGTTTGTAATAGAATCTGATATTGATATTTCAAGTATCAGCCTGGTCTATACCCGAAGGGCCTATGATATTCACCAAGAAGCCGAGAACAGGATCCAAAGTGTACATGACAATATCGTTGATTCACGTAATATTCAACTAAACGGCTCTCTTCAGATATTTCCATTTCCTTTGTTGAAGGTGCAGGTGGATACCGAAAGTTTTAAGTTAAAACTCACTAACTTGATGACCGTAAAGGGAATTGAAGGAATTTTTACAAATATTATCGAACGTGTAAATCCAAGAAAGGACTTAAACGAATTGAAAGAAAAATACGCCAGTCTCATAAAGTTGCCTCAAGAAAAGGAAGAACTAACTACAATTTTGTTCAATGATCTACCTCCCTGGATTCATAGCTTTGTTGTGCAATTTAGGAACATTTCTTTAAGGCTTATGGCCAGATCTATATTTATGTCAAGAGATATGGTTGCATCCTACGATCTTGCTGATAATGATACAATCAATGGAAAGTTTAGGCAAATTTTGGTTGGGTTTGAGAGTTGGAAAGTAACACTTAAAAATAAAAAATACAGCAGAATGAAAGATAACGCTAATGATGATGATAATTTACTATTTGACTCCTCCTCTTCAACTGATATCTCACTAAATGAATTCTTTTGGAACTTTACTTTTATGGCTTTTAAAACTTACGTGAAATTGATATATGAAATGGAACCAAAGAAAGGTAATGATTCTTACCGTCTTGTACCAGTTAAATTACTTGACATCCCAACCCTGAACATGTTTGTCGGAGCACGGGATAATAGGATGAATAAAAAGCTTAAGTCATCAAAGCAAAATAGAATAATCTCCAAGTTGGATGTGGATGTTATCAACATGAACTATTCTACGACAGCTCAGTTTCTTCTTTTTTCTTGTTTGTTTTTCTTCAAAAATACAATCTTGAAGTCAGTCCTTCCTCCCGCTAGAACCAAACACTCGGATACGACCAAAGCCTCCAGTTCCGTTAAATTGTTAGATATTGTTGAATTTGACTGCAACATCGCGGAGACAATGATTATTTTAGCGTTACCCAACGATGTCAGCCTGAGGCTTGATGTTTTGCACCTTGAAGTCATGGTTCTTCCAAATAAGACGATTGAGACCATTTTTAAAGTTGCAAGACTCAATGTAAGGTCGCCTACTGTTCCAAACTTTTGGACCAGATTACTTACTCTAGACCGAAACAGTTTTTCTGTGGATATAAGAAAAAATAGACCAGATGATGATTCTAAAGTGTCAATACACAATCATGATATCAGAATAACTGTTCCAAATGAGTATGTTGTTTATCATATTTTTGGAAGTATTGGTATTTTTGTCAAACTAATCAAGCAGGTGATGTACAATCTTCTAAACGACAAACAGAAAACAGTTGTCTATCCATGTGAAAAGAAGCCTGTGAAACTCCCAAGCATTGAGCTAAAATCCAAGAGAACAATTTTTAGCTTGGAGGATGACCCATTTGAAGTCGAATTAGGAATGATTTATCAGCTAGGATTAGTCCAGCAAAGAGCGAGAATGGAAAAAGCCCGAGAATTAGAGAAATATATTAACCATGCATGTAACACGGGAGATTTTAGTGATAAGATCAAAACAAAATTACGCTCTTTAGTCTTGGAGAGTGTTCATTCCTTTAATTATAGCAAAGGTCAAAAAGGTCAGAAAGTCAACCACAAAGCATCCAATAATTTGTTAAATCATCAAAAGAATGACTCTAACAATACTTCTAACTCTGCTGAGGACAAAATTGTATTAGAGCTTGAAAAGAAAGCCTACATATTGAAGTCCAACATTTCCAAATCATGGGTTTCTTTGATTAGAGATTTCAAAGCGAAAAAGAGAGATATACTTGCGCAAAATATTGGTTTTCTTAGGGGAATATCGTATAATTCACCGATCTCTGAGGTATTCAATTCTGATGTTTTGGGGTATTCAGAAAATCCACCGTTAATAGGAATATACTTAATGAATATGCATGCTTCTGTGGGACTTCCAAGCTTTAGTTTGGAAAAGCTACCAGAGTATATGTATAATGTTGGAAAGGGAATGCCTCTAGATACCAGTTATAGTACATTAGTTCCCATGCATATAGAGCTCCATGCCAGGGAGGCAAGAGTTCATTTACGTGACTATCCTCTTCCATTAGTATTTATACCGCAACCAAGCTCCAAGTTTGATGCAAAAGCTCCTTGTCTCCATATAGGTGGCGATTTGGTTATTTGCGAGCAATACTCTGATTCAGATGAACAATTGAAATGGAACCACATACCTTTTTTTGACAGTTGCTTGACGGAAGAAGAGTTTGCCCAAATTGGTAAAGATTATTATTCGTTTGAAGTTCCAAGTACACTGATGCCAGTGAAGATGATTTCGGAGCTGGAAGCAAATATTTGCACGGATGGACCGACCAAGGTAACATGGGGTGCCTCTTATGCGGCAGTTTTGAGACAAATATCCATGTCATTTGACTCATTTAGTAAACCTACGACGGATATAAGTACAAAATTAGGTATGTGGGATAAAACAAGATCAATAATACATGGAAAGGTAAGGTTGACCTCAACAAACAATGGTGAACTGAGAATCAATATCAAAGGTAGTATGGATCCCTATAAGCTTTTGGGTTACTCAAGTGGGTTTGCCCTCTGCTTCAAGAATAGCCTGGAAGTTTTTGTGAATAAGTCTGATGATTCCAAGGACTTTTTAATTTTCAATGCTGATGAAGTATTGTTTGTCATTCCAAATCATTTTAATGAAGTTTTACCTGTATGGAACAGTGACGTGCCTCTGTTTTTGGCAAGAAACACTAATAAGGATAAGTCGCTACAAAGTGAAGATGTAAACACAGCTTTTGATAAGGAAACGTTGTTATCTACGTCTTTGTATGGTATCTATCTCAACTCAGAACATCAAATGACAAATGATGACCAGGAAATAATTGACATTGCAAGCGAACGTTGGTGCAACAAAATTAATGTCAGACTGAAAGGTTCAATTCTTTTCAAGGTTTCTTTCTTATTTGAAAGAAACTGTCCAAATAAACCAAACGAAAGAACAACAGAATCGATTCCCCATTATGAAATCAAACTCAAGAATCCAAAGTATGTCAAAGATAAAGAAGATTATGACGCTTACAGAGGATTTAGGTCCAACTATATTCATATGGCATTTGAGCTGCAAACACGAACCCAAAAGGAAGATCTACAGACTTCAATAAACGCCCTATATATTTCTCCAGAGTCATTGGTTCACTTTTTTAAATGGTGGAAACTTTTTGGTAATGGACTTTCTTTACCAATTAGGAGGGGTAAAATATTTGGTGAAAGTCGTAGCTCTATAAGTTTTGAGAATTATTTGTTTACCAATAAGTTTTTGTTTTTAGTTCAGCCTTTGAACCTGTTCTTCGGTTACAGATTGGACACAAATGATGTTGATGACATTAGTGCAGTGGGATTAAAAGGCAAGATTGATAAATTTAGCGTCGATTTACATCAACGTAAACAACTGATGACAAAGAGAAACGAGAAATTGAAAAAGACAATTGATATTATGAAGATGCAAATGTATTTAGGAGAAATAATTTTTGATAACATTGACATAAGGGGAATAGAAGCGACGTTTGATTCTACTAAAATGAGCAATGCTCACTCTTATCCTGCCATGGATGACGTACACAGTTCCAATACGAGTATTGCAAATTTTAAAGTTTTTGATGATGATATGTCGTGGTTTGACGACTTAGATTTTGAAGAATTAGGATTGCCTATTGTTTATGGTGTTCCAAGCTCATGCCAGTGTTATCCAATCTTATTCTCCCCAAGAATTACTTACAATAGACGAACAGATGATAAGGATTATGTTCAATATGATCCATTTTTACCTGAAAGAAATGACATTGTTCCTTTTGGTAACGAGCCCTCTCATAGATGTATAATGTCTGACACTGCTAGAGATCCCGGAGGTGAACAAGGGGAAGAAAAAAATGAAAAGAAAGGAAAAGAAGAAGATAATAATGAAGGAGGTACAAAGAAAATAGCCAACTTTGATAACACGTTTGTTTTGGAAAGTATACTGTTAAAATGGAATGTTGATGTGCGGAACTTTGCAAAGATATACATTGATGAAGTAGTTTTCAGAAGGTCTAGAGTGTACCATAATTACAAATCAATTGCATTGATTGAAAAAAGTTACAAAAAGCAAGACAAACCCGGTAATCCAGAAGAAGAAAAAAATGAGGATGCAAATGCTTCCAAATCAAAATCTATATTCACTATGCCCTCGATGTCTTGTGATGATCATGTTCATAATTTTTCCGAAGAGCTTCGTCGTATAGCTTATAAATTTAAAGACTCCGTACTGGTAGCAAGAGATGAGTTCTTGGTTAAGCTTAAATCACCACAGATTCAAATGGTTACTGATGCACAGAGTGAATATTGCATGTTGTTGACTACTCCCAGTATAAATTTAGAGATTATCTCCGTCAAGGCAACAGATTCTTCTCTTGCAGAGAAATCGAAGTTTGAGTCGGATGTTGAAAGCACTCAGAAAATAAAACCCCATCACAGTTCTACCAAGAGTCTTACTGAGCTTACAGTTGAAGATAGGTTTGGTTCATTTTTGAAGGACACCAACTTGTATGTTGTTTATAAGAAAGATGTAGCATCCAAAGATGGATCTCTTTATCAGTGGATTGATGATTCTAATTATGGTTCTCTTGAAAAATGGCCACCCTTTCTACCGTATGAAAAAGATGATGAAGAATATGACAAAGTACTCAAGAAATTTCAAATTGTTTCAGATACTTCTATGGCATTAAGATATCAGTCGTATAGCGACATCATGACTGATTCCAAGAACTCATTGGTACTAGATGTTTCAGAGTTTAACATCGATCTCGACTCAACTCAATATTTTGCCTTCTACTCTATATTGTTCAACTTGTTGATGAATGGACAAGAAAAGACTCAAGATGGTGATTCCGAGGGCAAGTCAGTTGGATTGTCGATGACAAGAACCGAGAAATTGAATGATTTGTTAGAGAAGCTTGCTCTTGTCACAGATTTTGATAACATATCTACTGTTATAAACAAGGTCAAAAATATTTTAGATCTTTCACCAACCTTAACCTTAATTGAAGAGGATTTGGGAACCAGAAGGTCTTTGTGGGACTCTGTTGATGCGCAAGTTGATAATATGGTTAGAAAGTTGAGATCCAAGTTATTCACTGAGTTATACCTGATTCTAAAAACTGTCATAAGTGGCAATGAGAGCAACAATGGCGCAACATTGGAAATGTTGGTCAGGGCGGACAAGATTAAAGTAAATATGCTTGAGAGCTATCAAGTTCCACTAATAGAATTAAGAATTTCCAATGGTGTATTCAAGAGACTGCACAATGAGGATGGTTCAAATGACAATTTACTTCAAATTCAATCAATAACTGCCTTAAATTACGATGACAATGTTTTATTCCCTGAGTTGCTCAGCGGATTTGAAGATCCTAAGCCATACAAATCCAAAGACGCAGGAAGAAAATTATCCATTGGTTTTATTGAGGAAGAGGAGGAGAACGAAAACGAAGATGTTAAAAGTGATGTGGAGTCTCCAAAAATCAAGGATGAGGTGAGTATGGTGAATGTAAGTTGGTCAATGGGCAGAACCGTTGGTGGTATACGAGTTGTTAAGGGATTTAGCCTCTTATGTGAACCATTAAAAGTGAGTTTTGAGCAAAAGACAGGTGAAAAGATCTTGGAATATCTATTCCCCGATGGAAAAATGCCAATAGCTGATGGTCCTGTTATCAAATCTGAGCTTGAAAGAGATAACCGTAGTTTCCAGTTCAGTCACGGAAGGGGCAAGGATAATAGTGACGACGATGAAGAGGACGATGAAGAGGACGAAGAAAGTGATGACGATGATGACGATGATGATGACGATGACGATGATGATGATGATGACGATGATGATGACGAGGAAAACAATCGCACAACAGATTACAACGCCGAAGAGATTTCACTAACTGGAGACCTTAATTCCAACAGAGAACTAGATGAAATGGTTAACAGAGCATCTAATTATTTCAGTATTTCGTCTGTGAAATTGAACTCAGTTGTCTTATGTATTTCCTTCTACGGTACTGGTATGACCAGGCTGATAAATGTGACTGATTTTGTACTAAGGTTACCTACATTGACGGTCAAAAATAAGTTGTGGACGGTTGCAGAACTGATCGATGTTCTGAAGAAATTCTTGATCAAGGCTTTATTAAAACACAGTGGTTCATTATTGGGAAACAAGTTGAAGATTAGAAGGAAAAAAGCAAGAGTGTCTATCAGAAATAAACTGAAAAAGAAGCGTGACACCTTCAAGCCGTTACAAAATAAGAAAGATAACGATTGAAATGAACATTAGAAATTACCTTTAACACTAAACTAAAATTGAAGTTAGAAATAAAATTATATTATATTATTATATTAAATTGTATATTATATATCCGCATATATAAAAGTCACAGTACAATAAAATAGACTTCAATTTTTTAGACATTTGTGTTTAATCAAAATGAACTTGAACGTGTCGTCTCTTGGGCTCACTGACCATATCTGGAGGTGAGGCTGTCATAACTCTCTTCTTTGGAATAGAGCTAGTATCAATGGCCAGCTTGGAGGAATCAAAACCTGGAATACCATTGATCGAAGTCTTTTCAAACTTGAATGATTTCTGAAGTTCTTCGATAGGCAGTGGTTTTATCATATCACTTGAACCCGTGACCGCGTTATTATTAACTCCAAATACAACCGGCGACAGATTTCTTTCTGTTGGAATAATATGCTTTCCAGGCAAGTCACTTATATGGTTCTTATAAGACTTCCGGAGCTTTACACCAACTTGTGGCTGATCAGGATTCATTCTTGCCAATGAGTTGGCTATTGGCTGCAGGTCATAGAGCTTTATTATGTTATCTCTGAACGAAGGTTTTATGGTTTCATATTGCTTGTTGGAGTCAATAAAGTAGTACTCCGTGGCTTTATTTTCGGCATCCATCTCCATTTACGACCTGTAATGTCCTTGATATTTCATCAGTAGTCTTGCAGTGGGCAATAACTTGATGATTAGACGAAAACAATGGCTTTACAAGATTAATTCTGCATAATATAACATTACAATAATTATAGCTACAGCTGACAGGATGAATGTCAAACGCAGCCTCAAAAACAAGCGACGCGTCGATGAAAGTTGAGATAGCTATTATATACTGTTACGAACCATTATAAAGCACTATTTGCCCTTATTCTTGGTGGGAATGACTAGCAAAGGGACTAATAGGTCCTGTGGAGGTCATTGGACCACTAGAATCATTAATGGCGTTGGTATTATCTGGATAAGCTTTGGGCGCTTCATTTTTTAGGGCAGTTTGGAGAAAAAGGTCGTTTTGAGCGTAAACTTCCATGAGTTTCCTCTTTTCAATATCAACAGCCCACAAAGCAGCCCCCATGTTGTTTGTGAATGCAAAAAAATAGCACAAGTAAGGAATCTGTTCTAGAGAAAGGGAAATCACACCAAACCAGAAGTAATCCCAAAAATTCTGATTCCAGAAGTAAAATATTTGAGCATTGTTGTATCTCTTCAAAATAAAGTATCTGCGATGGCACTTGAAACCCTTTCTTGGTGCTTTTAGTAAGATGATCAAAACCGGTCCAACAAAAGGCACGAAGCTGAATAAAAGGTAAATCAAATGTCTTGTTATCCATCTCTCTGGGGCACCTAACATTCTGCATCTTCGAACGCATTTTCCCCAAGTAGTCTCTCGAGTGTAGCCAGAGGGTGGTCTTTCGAAGACAAGGTCAACAATGGCATCTGATCCATAGCTTAATTGATTGGCCAAAACATAATCAAAGTTGACGGTGAGGGGACCGGGGAGCAAGATCACATTATTCAAAAAAGTAATCATAAACGCCGCAAGTTGGAAAGCGATAGGGAAAATAAACGACCCAGCTCCTCCAGTGAAAACCAACACCAATAGGTACACTGACAGAGCAGTACCATAGCATAGAGTCGATAGAAGTAAAAACGGAAGCAAATGGCGACCGAAGTTGGACCAAAGGTCAGCTCTGGGAATGAAGTAGAGGATACCCTAAATCATGGTAGATAATAGTCAGTAAACACGCCACAGAGAGGGATTAGCATTGACTTAAGATACCAAAGAGAGTGTCTCATTACCTGAAAGGGGTACAGCAGCGTATATCCATGCATTTGTGAGTGCATATAAGCTATGGCGTATCCCCCATCGGAGAGCTCAAGAGCTACAAGAGTGTCGTGAAGGAGATGGTTTGTTTGGGAAACAAAGAGGTGCTCAGAAGGGACTCGCGTTGGGCCTTATCAAAACAGCGGAGAAGTTCTTTGGCCCGTCTCTTTTTGCCTCTTGCTCTACTTTTATCACTGCATACACGATTCATCACCACCAAGACTGATACGTCGTTATCAGAACATAATACCGATTACTTGGACACTATCATGTCGTTTTTGAGCCGAAACAGCACGTCAAACAGACACCAATTGAATTCCAAAGAGAAGAAATATGTATCCAACATTGATAGGGCTTTGACACAATTTGAATCTGTGGATGAGTGGGCAGACTACATTTCGTACTTGAGCAAGCTACAGAAGTCCCTACAATCAAACCCAGACCCTCAGACAAGCCACTGGGTACCCAATGATTTTGCAATCTCCAAGACACTGGCGCAGTGTACCTCTTCCAAGCTTCCCAGTGGAGTTCACCGTAAGGCAATTGAAGTCTACGAAACCATATTCAAGATCTTGGGCTCCAAACAACTAAGCGTCAGCATTCAGAACTGGCTTCCAGGTATTTTACCATTGATGTCATACGCAAGTATATCAGTCAAACCCGAACTCATTGCATTGTTTGAAGATCACATTGTAAAGCTAGACCCATTGGTTCTTAGAGTTATCTTTAAATCTCTTTTACTAAGTTTGTTACCAGCTTTGGATGACACCACTTCTGACTCGTTCAATGCTGTAATGGAATTGATTGTGAGATTTAAAAATGCGCTTAATGACAACTCTCATTTTTGGCAGTGTATGTTTTTATGTATAATGACCTCTCCAGACAAGAGAACTGGTGCGTTGGAGTGGTGTATCAAGAAACTTCCAACCTTCTCCATCAGTGCGCCATCAGGTGATTTGAAAGACGATGAGAAGAAGCAACTTTTGGCAGAACTTTCACCCGAAGCCGCTGCATGTGTTACACCAGAACCAGGACTGTTCATAAGGGCTTTCTGCGAAGGCTTGAAAGATGAGAATGTTTTTGTCCAGCGTGGGTTTTTCGATCTTTTAGTTTCTAACCTTGGCTTGTCCTCCATCATAATTCAAGTATTTGCTACAAATGAAGACAAAAAAGCTCTCATGCTGGCTGCATCAGGAGCTGTGTTGAGAAAAGATATGTCTTTGAATAGAAGATTATGGAATTGGTTACTGGGCCCTGAGGTTCAAGCAGATGTTACTCCAAGCTCTCCCTCTACTACTAATACAAACAAAATGGACTCCGATAGCATATCGAAGAATCCTGTCAATTCAAGATCAACATATTTCGAAATATATGGCCTTGATATACTCGTTGATACATTAGTTTTATTAATCGAGGGAAAGCTAACATATACCAGTGTTCATCAGCAAAGATTACATGCATGCAAGATATCTGTTGCAATAATGGACAAATGGGAGATTGGTCAACTAATAGTACCAAAAATCTTGATCTCTATAGTTCATTCGACTAAGAATGCAGAATACGATAGTACCCCAGAGGAGTTTCAAGAAGTTTTGAAGAACGCAAACACTTTCTTTGATGGCGTGGAATCTAAAGAAATATGGTCAGAGATACTCAAATTAATTCAACTTGATGATATAGAGACTATCGGATTTATATTTGATAACTTTCACATTGAAGATGAAGATATGATTGTAACTCATATTCCTTTGATATTTTTATCCATCTTGCTTTTGAAATTATCGCCATCATCAACAACAGCCGCAAAGGATGAATCTTGTCATAAATGGATTCCAATAGCTAAATGTTTACTAAATTTGATACCGCAAAGAGCACTGCTACCGATTGAACACGCCGATCGCCAATATACATCTGTTGAGGCAATCAATGCGAACTACAAAGAATTTGAAAAAGATACTTTTGATAAGATTGAAAACTTTTATTTCTCAAACTCCGATGAAGATCTTCCACGCCCAATTTCCACAGCTGATTTAACTGCAATAATTCTCTCCGTTCTTACGAAAATATGCACCACAGAACTAGACGCTGAAAGCTCGTTGTTTTACTCAAATTGCGATCTTTTGAATGATTTGCTTGAAAAGACACCCATCAGTGGTACTCCATGGAGAGATGAGACTCTTATTAGGGCAATAAACTCACTTCTTGTCAAACAAGAGAAGGAGGAAAACGCTCCAGTTTCAGTATCAATTGCCTTTGGACTATCCTCTTTATTTCACTCAATTGCTAAATCATTGACAAAATTTGAATTGTTGAAGTTTTTAAAAGTTGTGATTAATCAACTATGGGCATGTTTAGCACATCCTACTGATAAATATCAAGTTGAAGCAGTAAGACAAATTTGGGGACTTGAGCTAAGTTGCGAGCCTTCATATATCGAAGCAGCTTTGGCCTCATTATTTTTGAGCTCCAATTGTATTACCAGAGTAAGAGCATTTGGTGCTCTCTGGGCTCATAGCACATCTGTCAATGTATCTGACATTATCTTGACAAGACCCTTACTTCTCATATTAGATGATTTAGTAAGTTCAAATGAAACAGATAGAACAATAGTGTCTAAGAAGATAAGAAGTTTTGTGTCATCGAGCTCTATCAATAAAGTCTTCAAGATTTGTTGTAATGCTCTGTTGCAGAATTGCTCAATTTTGGATAATGATAATTTTGATGTTAATGGTAATGTGGATTTTGACCTGTTTGCATATCATTTAAGTACTCTTTGCAATTTATTAGACATCGACAAGAAAGTAATGACTTCCATTTTCAGCACGGAAATGTGTGCTATGGATAATGATGCACATATTGCGATTATTGATAAGCACAAATGGGATATTGCGACATATAAGACACTGGTAATTAATGTGATTTTAAGATTTCTCTCAATTGAATCAAATTTTGGCTCAAAAAAGGAAGACTCTCAGCTTGCAAAGCAGTATGTCAATTGTACGAAAGTTGCCTTGAATTTACTGGAAATTATTGTTGATGGAACTGAAAGTAACTTTTCTGAGATTCCGAAGTTATTGAGTAATTTGTGTATTGTTAGCACAAGTTCTTCCACTGATTTAAGTTTTTTGAATTACTACTATTTGAATTCGTTATCGAGATTTATGAAACTTTCCAGCGATAAGGGTATTGATATTGAACTATTTCAGATTCCAAATAACAACAGGAATGTTTCAAACTTCATTGAGTTTTTCCAAGCCGGTATATCGAATACTTTGGAATCCATTGTATTTGGTGCATGGATGAAGTTAATACTTGACCTTGCTGTATACTACCCCGAGCTCACCTTAATTTCATTTTACTCGATTACTACTTGTGTATCCTCCAAAACAGAGGCATTGTTTGGACAAAATAAGCGTTCCGTGTCCATTACAGAGGATATGACTCTAATGGATTATGCACACGATACAGATGAGAGCATAGTTGAGTTAGCTTCTGGATTAAAAGACTTTCTTGAGATTTCCTACCATTACTATTCTTCTAGTTTATTTGATAATAGATCACACAACAGCGGTTCTATAGGAAGAAACATTGCTGAGAAGACTAATGAAACTGGATTTTTTGGGAATGTTATTCAAGGAGTTTTCCAAGTCGAGACACCAACCCAGAGAAACGAAGAACTAGAAAGAAGAAACTCGGTATTACAGACATTGAAAGAGGTTGTAAAGACCTCGTATAAGATATGGTTATGGGCAGATGAGAACAGCAAAATTGATAGTAATAACACTAGTGTTATTGCTAGTAATGCTACTGCATCTTTGACATCACCATCGACCTCGAGATTAAGATTAAACGATAATACCCATCAACCAGATCTGATTAGACTGGGATCAGGATTAGGATCCAGAGACTCAAAAGATGATCCTTTAATGTTCCCCAAATCTTTGAAACATAATGCTGAGAAGTTGAAGTTTAGAGCAAAGAAATTACTTGAATGTGTATATTCACTTGAAAGAATGGAAACTTTAGAAACACTGATTTCATGTCAATCAATTCAAAGAAACAGCACTTTGGGTTCCAATTCATTTAAGATCATTCATGTATTGGATGGTTCGAAGTCCCAAAGTACTTTACCATTGATTTTTAACTCATTAATTTCACGTGTTAACTCATCATCTTTACCAGCAGCTAGTAGATCTTCTTTGATAACGAACCTATCAGCTAGTGAAATTACTAGGTTCTTGGTCGAGTATGCCGAATCCTTAAGCAATGATGCCGTTGAAGATGTTTGGCAGCAATTTTTACTATTCATCAAGGAGGTCACTTCTAACTCGTCGTTATACAAGTTTGTTTATGCGGATATTTTGAGATTTTCAGCTATCATCTGTTTGAAACTATCTCAAAGTAGTTATGGCGAACAAAGAAAGTCTCGTAAAGAATTAACAGATACATTTATCAAAGTCCTCAATACCTGTGTATCTGCTAAGTTTTCTGATGAATCATCGGTTGCAAGTCTACTGAATCCTATGAATATTCTTCCTGGGTCCGATTTATATTTCGGTACCGATACTAATAGTAGTTTGAATACTAATTTTGCAACCACTTCTGCGACTGTCGTAAAGTCCAATTTGGATGCTTCTGTGACTGCCAAAGGTAGAGAACAATCACCAGCTGTGTCTTCTTCTTCTAATAATGGTACCGGTGATCATTCCAAGCAAACCATTACTAGGGAAGACTTGTGCCAATCTCTGTTGTTTGTGATCCCTAAAATTCAAAGAATTGTTCAAGATAATGATAAGGTAGTGCTGTGTTATACGACATGCGTCAGCAATGCATTGATACCTCTTCTGAAAGCTCAACCTTTGAATGCAATGCCATATTATGTTCGTTTATTATTTGTCAAATTAAGTGAGATTCCAACCGTGACGACACTAAAGGTATGGAAATCTTTGTGCAATGAGATTTTATCTGATAGTAAATTTTTCAGCTTTAGCTTCTCAATGGAGGATATTGAGTTATTGAACAAGATTTTACAGCGTAGTTTCAGCGATGATAAGGACAAGATGGGTGAATTGATAGCTAAGATTCTGCCATCTTCTGGAGGATCAAATATTTTCAATTGGAATGATTCCGAAAGTTCAAGTAGAATCTTGAACATGAAGAGAGTGATATATTTGTTAATGATTTCACCAGCTGACTCCTACCTTGTTGAATTGAATAATTTGCAAACCAAGATCTCTGATATTTTGAACTCATCCTCTAGTACTGTCATTACATCCTATGCCTTATTGATTTTACGTGTTATAGTATTGAAGTTCTCCGAGTCTCATCTTTCTCCATTTTGGCCTATGATCTACACCAAGTTGCAGACTGTCTTCCAAGATTTGCTTGAAAAAGTGTTCAATTTCACCCAAAGTTTACCTGCTTCTTCTAGTACCACGACCGGTAGCAATAACAATAGTAGTAGCAATATTGATCAGATCCCACAGTTGGATAAAGTTAAATATGATTGTGATTTGTTACTAAATGCTTCCAAACTACTCGATATCTTGTTGATGTTGAAGAAAGAAGAGTTCCAATTAGTTGAATGGTTATTTGTCAATGAAACAGCAGATGCAATTTATCCCAACAAGAATGTTCCTGTTCTAGCGTTAATAGATCAGATCTCCAATCTGAAAGAAATGCGTGTCTTTTCCAGTAAGTCTTCCGAAATCAGCGATCGTATAGGAGATGCGATTAAAAAAGACAAAAGAGTTTCATTGTTGTGCAATGTTGGAAAATGTACTAGTATTACGGATTTGAAGAGTTTCTTTGATAATTTGAGTATTCACAACTATGAGAGTGATTATTCTTTCAAAGCTATTGATGTCAAATCCGCTGAAGAAGACGTGTTCCATGATTTGTTTATAAGTACATAAGTAATACTAAATTAGACAATAATTTGATTTAAGGTTAAATGCTATATTAAGGGTATAATTATGTTACTTTATGCTAATTTTGTAAATCTATAAATTGACAATTCCTCCCAACCAGCTTTTCTAAAAATTACAAGTTCAATTGTCCATTTCTCTCCTCTAGCCTCATGATCAGCTAAAAATTGTTTCTTGACCTCCTCGGGCTTGTTTCTAGCACAAAAAAGAATATAAGCTTCACCGTTAACGGCTAAACAATCGTGTAATGAGTCCAATAATCTTGAAGTTACATCCATCCCCGTAGGCCCACCATTTAGAGCTATATCGACCCACCTGTCCTCATCCTCAGGTTTTTCTGGAACTTCAGGGACATCTTCAGCGGGAACATATGGTGGATTAAATACTATAAGATCAATTAAATGGTTAGGAATAGCCGATACCAAGTCGCATCGTATCGTGTCTAAGTTGTACGAGGTAGCATTGTGTTTATTTGTTCTAAGCAAGGTATTGCACGAATAGGGATTCAGATCTGTGGCCAAGAACAAAGCATTCGGGAGCACGTACTTGTTGATAAACGTGGAAACTATGCCTGTACCGGTGCCTATCTCCACAACTAGTGGTGGAGAATGAGTGAAGTTTGTGGATGTGCTTTTAGAAGTAAAATATTTGTTGTCATGTAGCTCTTCAAAAAGGTCTAGCAAGAGGAAAGAGTCTTCTGCAGGTTCATAAATCCTGGAGTAGTCTGGTGCTATAATCTCTGGTGTCGGGAGCATAATATAGAGTATTCTCAAACGTTAACAGTGGCTAAATGGTAAAAAAAAATCAAAAAAAATCAGCATAATCAATAAATATGCAAGTGAAATGTTAGCTTAGCTAATAAATCCAATAATCCTCTTTAGTCGAGCCTACCAACTCCATCTTTCTGAGATAAACCTACTTTACTTGCCATTATCACTTCCCTGATATCTCCACTCCTTCTGTTGGTTTCGTCATACTGGACTACTGTGTTCTATAATTGACTACTTTGAATACAGCACATCAACTTAGTTTATTTACCATGGCTGAAATCAAAGTCCGTGTAGGTACTCTTTGCGCTCTCACAAAAGATATCTTCATTTAAATCTCCATACTAACTTATA
The DNA here is from genome assembly GCA_030571015.1 of Ogataea sp. yHMJ1. Classification (NCBI taxonomy): domain Eukaryota; kingdom Fungi; phylum Ascomycota; class Pichiomycetes; order Pichiales; family Pichiaceae; genus Ogataea; species Ogataea sp. yHMJ1. Next base: position 45,876 of record JAJLXB010000033.1, read on the forward strand.
GATGATTTCCAATTGCTGATCTTTACAATTCCCATAGAGTTTGACAGGAAGAATTGTACGTACACATAAAGAATAATTGAAGTATTATCACTAGGTGACGCTCATGTATTATTGATCATGGCACTGTACCTCTTACTAACACTATCTTTAACAACCTGGTTTTACAGATCCCTATAAACATTGAATTACAGCGCAAAGTACGTATACTTACCCATTCAATAATTAAACGTTCTGGTTGTGAAACCTTAAATTTTATTCACAGTTGATTAATTTTACTAACTGTCTTTATTTTTTTTGTTCTTGTTGCATCAGGTTTTAGCTTTGAAAGAAATGATTGAGGAAAATGAAGGTATACCTCCACATCAACAGAAGTTTCTCTTTTCAGGAAAACAATTGTATGTACCCATGTTACTCACCTGTTCAATTTCACATTTACTCCAATGTTTACTTATACTAACCATTTACTTCCCTGTGCTGAAATATACAGAGACGATGATAAAACCTTGGCCGAATGTGGTGTCGTTGCAGGCTCTGACCTCCACTTGGTCCTCTCCCTCAGAGGCGGTAACTAAGAATTATTTCATAGTTTTATATAGTATGAAACATAGCTTCAATAACTTTGAAAAGATCTAATATAGTCATCATATAGTTTTAAAACACTGGAAAATAGTTAAAAAGTAGTCAAAACTAGCCATAGTAAGCAAATGTACGCAAAAGTAGACGCGTCGCTAAGTGAGCCAGTATTTATTTTTAATTATTTACAACTGGGAGCATTTGCCAAAAGATGATGGTAATGACAACTTCAATTCAGCATTTACCGAAGGATTGTGCAGCATAGACAGCATTAATAGCATAGATACCGTCAAGGGTTAGAATACATACTGCAAATGTTTACATTTACAGTGGTATACCCTGAAGAGGGCCACAAGAAAGAGCCCATCCCGATAAATGCAGTAGCAACTGCTACTGAAGAAGATGAGGATGAATACGATCCAATGGATACAAAGGAACCCGACCAGCAGCAGCAGCAGCAGCAGCAGCAGCAGCAGCAGCAGCAGCAGCAGCAGCAGCAGTTAATTTTATCCAAGCAAGACAACTCTGATTCCAATTCTAGTGTCAAAGACCACAGTAAGACCCAGGCAAAGCTGTTCACTTTTGATTCAGGAGTGATTGTCTTGGCCGATCCAGGTTGGGATGGTATATCAGATTTATCTTACCTGGAGCCATATATAGAATCAATTGAGTTGATAATCTTATCTCAAACCACTACAGAGTACATTGGAGCATATGCGATGTTACTTCACAAATACCCCTCTTTGAGGAAACTCAAGACTTATGCCACACTTCCCGTCTCTAAGATTGGTAGAATTTCAGTTGTTGAATTATACAGATCAGTTGGAATTATAGGTCCTGTAGAAGGATCCATTATGGAAGTCGAAGAAATTGAAAACTATTTCAACCGTATAAGTACTTTGAATTACTCACAGTCCATTGCATTACAAGGGAATTTGAATGGTTTGAAAATCACAGCATATAATTCAGGTCATACTTTAGGTGGTTCATACTGGTTACTTACAAAAGAAGGTGAAAGAACTGTGTATATACCTACATGGAACCACGCAAGTGATTCATTCTTGAGACCAGCTAAACTAGTCACATCAAATCTTATGAGACCCACAACTTTAATCACTGGCTCAGATTTGGGTTCGACAATGTCATATAAAAGAAGAATCGATAGTCTATTAGAATTGATCAATTTATCCATTAAAAATAATACTTCTGTGATTCTCCCCACATCTATTGGAGGTCGTTTGTTAGAATTACTACCGACTTTGGATTTAAACATCAGCCCAGCTGTCCCATTCAGATTAGTATCGTATAATGGTGATGATTCATTGAAATTCTCAAGTAATATGTTAGAATGGATGTCCCCCAATGTGACTAAATCATGGGAAACTCAAAACCATTCACCTTTTGAATCCAATAGATTAAAAGTATGTTCTATTGAGGAATTAAGTGAGATCAATGGTCCAAAAGTCATTTTTTGTACAGGTATAGATATAGATGAAGGATCGTTATCGAGAGAAGTCATTGCTGATTTATGTGTTAAGGAAACATGTACTGTGATTCTCACCGAAAGACCAGCTTTCCAATCCACAGCATACGAATTTTTCAAAACATGGGAATCTCAATCTAAGGAGAATGGTTCATTTGAAGATGGATCAATATTGCTGTTTGACAAAACAATTCAATTATCCGTGATTAAGGAAGAGTTCCTTCATGGGCATGAACTGTCAGCATATATTACACAAACAGAGTCAAGGATAAAGAAACAAAAGGAGTCAGAGTTGATACTTTTACAGAAGGAAAACGAAGATGAAGAGCTATTAGCAGATGATCAAGATGATGATCAAGATGGTGAGGATAGGTTTAGTGGAGATGAAGATATCGGCGCCACCACTGATAAGAAGAACATCAACACCATTACAAATGGTGAGAATGGCAACAGAATATCTCAAGTACCAAAAGAAGAAGAAACCATGTCTATTCCAGATATTTTGAAACTTCAAATGGATTTTGATGTCCGTGGTGTCAAAGGGGCCAATAGATTATTTCCATACATTCAAAAAACTACAGAAATTGATGATTATGGTATTGTTATCAAACATGCTGATTTCATGAGAGAAGAAGAGAAGTTTCCATTGAGGAAACAAATGGGTAAATTTAATGATGGCGATAATGAAGATGAAGACGAAGGAGACGTAGATGGCGATGAAGATGGAGATGATGGTTATGCGGGAGAAGGTGCCGATGACGAGTACTTCTCAGGTGGTAAAAGGAGAAGAAGAAACGGCCATAGATTCAAGAACAGAACAAGAAAAATACGCAAGATAGATAATAATACAGGTACAAGTGCTGTCAACAACAACAACAACAACAACCCATTATTGGAATTAGGATCATTTGAGAACCCACGTTCTAGAGAAAGAACGTTTGTGAATCTTGAGATCAAATGTGGATTGACATATATAGACCTTGGTGGTTTAGCAGACTTGCGTTCCTTAAGACTGACTATCAATGCATTGAAACCAAGAAGAGTCATTGTCTTGCCCGAGATATCCATTGGGTTTGGTGGTGGTGCTACTAACGTGCTACAGACTTTGAATTCTAGAAAAGATGAGAATCCAAACATGATGATGTTAGCAGAAACGCATAAATCCATACAGACAGAATATCTTTTGGCTAAGGGTAACTCTATGATGAATTTAGGAGATATTATAACGAGTTATGAAGTTCAATTGAGTGACGAATTAGCCGCATCTCTAAATTGGCAACATATCTCTGGTGGGTACTCTGTTGCTTATATTGCTGGTGAAGTTGGTTCTATTGAAGAAGAAAAGGAAGAAACCGAAATCGAAACAAGTGATCAACTTGTCAAATCGTCTAATGCGTTGGTTAAGACTGATAAGAATTCCAAATTGTTCATGTTGAAACCATTACAAGTATCCAATAACCTCAGAACTAACGACAGACTAGCTATTGGTGATATTAAGCTGACCGAGTTAAGAAAGAGATTAGTACAGAGCAACCATAAGGCAGAGTTCAAAGGGTTTGGTACTCTTGTTGTAGATGATTACATTTCTGTGCGTAAGATTACCGATGGTAATTTAGTCATCGATGGTAATGTGAGTCGGTTGTTTTACGAAGTGCGTGAGATTATCCAAGATATGGTTGCAATTATTTAAGTATATATATATATATATACTATAAAATATTTATATAATAACGTAATATTAACATAACATATACAACACAAGGTAAAACTATCAAAGTCGAGGACCCAATAACTCAAGGCTGTGAAGACCGAGATTTGAAATATGCCAGTGAGGCTTATATTAAATTTATGTTAATTAAATAATCTGATGGGCTTTGCGTTTGACTCAGCCTGCAGACCTTTCCCCTGATTCATAATGGACCCTTACGAGATGAAACAGTAAAATTTGGTGGTGGTGGAAGAAAGAGAATTTTGAAGTATTTATTCATTATTTTGCAAAATTTAAACATATTGTATTCATTAAGATTTGAAACTGATTTGAAATTGAAATGGTGAGTACTACGTAAACCAGAAACATGGCATCTAATAAATATCAAGACTTTTACAATAGTGATAATATTGAATATACGAAAGATTTGAATGATGATCACATATACGATAACGCAGGACGATTATACTCTACTAGTTTCACCGTGAATAAGAAAAATCAGAGTACACCTACCAGTAACGACTATGATGTATTGGGAAACTATTATCAGATATCTACACTAGGTCAGGGTAGTTCAGGAACAGTGATAAAGGCTATAGACAATAGGACGAGGCGGTTTGTTGCCATAAAAGAGATTTCCAAGATGAACAAGAAACCGCAAGATATTCAAATGATTTATGACGAGATTCAGATCATGCAGAATTTGCATCATGATGGGATTATAAGGTTTGAAGAATGGCTTGAAACTCAAGAGAGTATATTTCTTATTACAGAGATAGCTATGGGAGGTGAATTGTTGGATAGGTTACTTAATAGTAAGAGGTTTACTGAATATGATGCAGCTAGGATAACGAGACAGTTATTAGAGTCAATACGGTATTTGCATAGTAAGAATATAGTTCATGGAGATTTGAAACTGGAGAATGTCTTGTATAAAGATAGAGAAAAAGATTCTTCTATTGTTATTGTTGATTTTGGTCTTTCCAAAAGAATTATATCGGGTGAATTTAGTAATAAAGTTCAAGGATCAATGGGGTATATGGCACCTGAATTTTTCAAACAATCAGGTTTTAAGGGTTATAATCATCAAGTAGATATATTTGCCCTGGGTGTTATTGTATTTGTTTTACTATATGGGTATTTTCCCTTTAAGGAAACAAAAAATGTTGATTTATATTTACAAGAAATTTTTGAATTTAATATTGAGAATATGAAAAAAAGTGAATTTATTTCAACAAATGCCAAGGGATTTATCAGTTGGTGTTTAATGTTTGATCCCATTGACAGACCTGGTGTAGAGGATATGAGTACTCATAAATGGGTTGAACCAGAAAAAGATCCACAAACTTTGGATCATGGATACGATTTGATACCTAGTTTAAGAAAAACCATACATGAATGGAGGTATTAAAATTCATAATAAAAAAAAATAAAAAAATAAAAAAAATAATTAATTAGAATAGAAATCTATATAATATAAACAAAAATAATAAACCTAAAAATGCAAATGGGAGGTATTGTCTTATCAAAGCATCAAAATTTATCTTTTGAGCAGCTTTTTTATATTTCTTAGATTCTGTTTTTAAAGTATACGATAAATCTTGTAATTTATCCAATGAATCTCCTCTATACAATAAATCCTCTATATTTTTAGTCATTACTTGTTTAACGTCTATCAATTCGTTATTTAATTTATCCAAATTATTAGCAACTCTTGAATCAGAATAGATTTTTTTTGTCTTGGATATAAATGAATCAAAATTAAGGAATTGAAAAGGTTTTATATGAGCATCATGAGCTTCGATTCCATGAGAATTATCGAATTCATTTGATATTTCATGTAAATATGAAAATACAAGTTTCTTAGGGAATTTCTTATTACATATAACAAAATATATTATTGAATTTAGTATGATATAATTAATCGTATAATTATTATTTGCTTCGAGAGTAGCTTGGGTTTGAGAAGATGCGTTCATCTTATTTATCAAAAGCTTACATTTCTTCTTCAAATCATTAATATTATTGTCATTAGAGTCGTCTATTGATCCACATAGAGGTAATCCTTAATGAGTTTAAAAGTAATTGAATAAAGTTAGTTTTGATGGAGTGGGGTGGGGTGGGGGGACAAAAAAACAAAAAAAAAAAGAAGTAAATACGTCAAATTCAAGAATTGAATTGAGCAAGTACATAATAAGTAAAAACATACCATCAAGCCTGTATATAAGAGTGGATTCCATGTTATATGAATTGGTTATATGGCGTTAGTATTGGTCAATTAATCAATCTAATGAGTAGTTTGATACATTTATTTTTAAAAGAACAGATCATTAGGTTTAATCTTGATATGTAAGAAAACAAGACCTCCGTGCACCACAACAAAGCAATACAACATTTACAAATCGTCACATAACACAACAGGATAAAATGTAGTAGTACATATATCCACATACATGCAAAATATTTAAAAATTAAAAGTTATTTCTCGGGAATAGATCTCCTAACTTAAATATATTTAGCTAGTAATTGATATATCCGAATTTTCACCATAAATATTATACCATCAAGTAGATATACATATGAGTACGTACATATATATATACAACTAAAACTAATTATAAACATAGATATATATATATATATATATATATATATAAAAATAAAAGTATTTAATCCAGCAACACTACAAACTGTCGCAACACGTATCATTAAAAATACTCGGTACACCATCCCCGCTAAAGGCTGTGTGAATCTCACTTGGAGTACTTAATTAGGAAATTACCGCCTATTAAAAACAAAGCCAAATTCGTTAGTAGATAAGAGGAAGTGCTACAAAATTAATCAATTAATCAATAAATATATTGATGGATGGTATTATATATTCTCTGGTCTGATTTTTTTTCTTATTTTTTTCAATATTATATACTATTTCATTCTATTTTAATTTATTCCCGCTTTTATATATATACTCTTGTTTATATACCTTGTTTCTTCACGATTTAATAACATTAATTGGTTTATCAAATAGATTGATTTTTTTATTATTTTATTTTGTTTTTTTTTGTTTTTCAATAATCATACAAAATGACTACTGAAACTGAAACTATTACCCCAACAGAAATCCCTTCTACTATTAATGCCTCTACTTCAAGAGGTTATCAAATCAATGAAAGAGGTGTCGCTAATATCACAATGTCCGGTGATATCCCATATCCTGTTCCTACTTTTGAAGACCCATATGAAGAAAGAGAATTCATTTTAGAGCATATGGCTGCTGCTTTTAGAATCTTTGCTAGAAAAGGTTATACTGAAGGTACTGCTGGTCATATCTCTATTAGAGACCCTGTAGATCCTGAAACTTTCTGGATTAACCCATTAGGTAAACATTTTGCCTTAATGAAAGCTGAAGATATGGTTCACGTTAATGAAGATGGTGAAATCATTGGTGGTAATAGAAAGGCTGTTAATGCAGCTGGGTTTGCTATTCATTCTGCTTTACACAAGGCTAGAAAAGATGTCAATGCTGCTTGTCATACCCATTCTCCATTTGGTAAAGCTTACTCTGCCTTTGGTAAACCATTAGATATGATTAATCAAGATGTTTGTACTTTTTATAAATCTCATGCCGTTTATACTGATTTTGGTGGTGTTGCTATAGAAGCCAAGGAAGGTGAAGAAATTGCAAAGGCTATCGGTAATGGTAAAGGTGCCATCTTAACCAACCACGGTTTAATCACAGTTGGTAAAACCGTTGATGAAGCTGCTTATTTATTCACATTAATGGAAAGATCATGTGAAGTTCAATTACAAGTCGATGCTGCTTCAGCTGGTGGTTTCAAGACAGTTCTTGTCGGTGATGAAGAAGCAGCTTATACAGAACATATGGCTGCTGATCCAGAAACTTTATACATGGAATTTCAACCTGATTTCGAAGTAGAAGTTGAATTATCCGGTGGTTCTTTCTTATCCTTCTCTAAACATGGCAAGACCACTAGAGTTTGAATTTTAAAAAGTAATCTTACTTTTTATTTTAAAAAAATTACCTTAGTTATTTACTTACTTCTATAAAAATTTAGTATATATTCCTTTTTTTTATGATTTCATCCATTTTCTCTTGAATCAAAAAAATCACGTACCTGAAATTAAAAAAAAAATAATAATTTAGTATCACAAAAAAAAAAAAGTTAATTTAGAACAATACCTCTGAGCCACCTTGAGGTGGATATTAAAACTTAATTAAACTTAATTGATAATTTGAAAAAGCATAGCATTGTGAATCCACTAACAACTTTGAAGACATAATGTCACGAATATTCAATGATAATAAGGAGACTTATCTCCCTTCAAAATATGCACCTGGGGGACTTTCTCTCCCGATAAACAAACGCAAATCAACCATAGAATTGAGTAACAAGGATATAGATATAGATATAGATATAGATATGGAAGACATTAGCAATGAACAAGAATTATCTTCTATTGCAAGTTATATTTCCACGGGGAGAAGCAATGATTGGACCACCACTACTACTAATAATAACAACTCTAAGAATATACGAAATGAACAACCAAGGATAAAGTTAGACATGGGAGGGATAAAAGGTGAGTTGGCAAAGGATAAAGATTTTATTTCATTTATACAAAAGATTAACCAAGGTGTCGATATAGTGAATCATAACCCAGTATATTTGATAATTGATACAAATTTCATCATTTCACATTTGCATTTATTAAATGATTTACGTCAATTAAGTATTGAAAATAATAAAATAATAAGAATGATCTTACCCAACATGGTTATTGAAGAACTAGATGGATTAAAGAAGTCGACTCAAGTAAACAATACTAATAACGGGGATAGTGTAAGTTATCAAGATTTAGGTAAATTGGCAAGAAATGCAATTGATTGGTATTATACTTTATTACATAACATGGATCCCGTGGTTAAAGTACAAAAATTATCTGAAAGAGTAGATAGTTCAACAACAAAGGATAATGCTATACTTGATTGTTGTCTATATTTTAGTAAGAAGTTTTCTGATTCATTGGTTATCCTTTTATCGGATGATAAGAATTTCTGTACAAAGGCTTTTGCTGAAGATTTACTTACTATAAGTTATAAACCATATATGACTTCAAGAATTGTATTCTACAGAATCATATATGAGAATAACGAAAGGAAAACTCAGTATAGTTTGTCTAATGAGTATGAATATGATTTGGATGATACGGATGATATGATAGTGGATACTGTATATAGAGATACAAAAGATACTAGAGCCAATTTCAAAGAACAAACTGATTTAAGTGTTCTTTACACAAATGAAGATGAAACAACGCAAATTGATGAAACTGCCACGGCAGAAGAAGAAGAAGAGGATGACTTACCTGCTATCAAAGAGGAAATGCCATTTAAAAAAGCTGCACAATTAGTTTATGAACTAACAGAGAAATTATCACTTGAAGCTATTGAACATGTTTTAAAATCAGAATACGGTGAAGATGCCGAGTTGTTAAATTACAAATTAGATGACCTTAAAGATTGTTGTGAAGTTTTAATACGATTTAAAATATCTGTATTCAGTAAATATTTTAAAGGTAACAAAACCAGAGGATTTGATCCATTTAGAGAATTAACGGGTAATACTAATGGTAACAAATTGAAAAACAGAGAATTGTATTGTATACCATATTCACTCATTGAAGCTATGGAATTTACAAAATTTTGGCAAACTATTCTTTTGGCATTGTACGCTAATAGATCAAATAAAGAAATCGACGCCTTACAAAAAATATTTCATTATTTCGAAAATGTTTTAAAATAATATATATATATATATATATATATACCTTAACTCAACTCAATTCAATCTTCATCTGTCTCTTCCTCATCAGAGACAAACGTATCGCTTTCATCCTGTTCTTCTTGTATAGATCGTAAATATAGTTTATTACCAAAATCAACCCATTTCGTAACATCATTCCAATTCATCGTACCACCACCAAATTCTGACTCTATGTCTTTTGACTTAATTTGAAAACTCTTAGCCATTGCATCAAATTCTTCTTGTTCATCAAATCCCAGTATAACATTTTTCAAAGAGTTAGGTATCTTGCTCTTGATCATCGGATTACTCAAGTATGATTCATTCAGTTTACGTCTCTTATTCTTACCCGATTCTTTATCTTCCATCGAGTCAGTCAACTTACCGCTTTCATTATTGTATTGATAGAAATTAATATCTGATGATATTATATCATCAAGTAAGAATTTTATAAGTTGGTCTTTCAGTTTTATCTGATTGACCATTTTTTTGTTAAATGTCAATATCTTGGCTGAATATTCCCATAATTGGGAATTAAGACCCTGACATATATCTAATGCTTCCTCCACGGAGCTGTGCATCAGTGGGATTTTCAAACTTATACCATTGAACTTGATAATTATCAAAGTCGAATTTTCTTGTTCTTCATCATTTAACTGCACATCATACTTAATCTCCTTACGTGATGTTTCAACTCCTATAAGTTGGTTATTAAATCCATGAAAAAAATCAATGATTCGATTTATATTGCCACGATTTAAAAAATCTATCCCATTAAATTGTCCTAATTTCATAAACTCTTTCTTGGTCTTATACTTTATCACACATACATCTTTTAAATCTGTCAGTATTAACTGGAAATACGTCTCCTGCGATGGTGTCTGTGATTGAGATAATCCATCTTTCTTCTTGCTAAAATCTCCAATAGAATCATTCAGCTTGAAACCAAGCAGATACTTGGACCCTTTATACTCAATTGGATGCCACAGGGAAGGTAATGAGCTCATCATGTCATATCATAGTCAATTTAATGAACCAAGTGGAGAATAACCATAATAAATGACATCCATCATCTTATACTCCATACTTTCATACTTTCATACATACATTAAATTTGGTCCCTAGATTTTACTTATCGCGGAGTGCATAATTTATTTTTGAATTTATTAAGTCTATCTATATTTTTTTTTTTTTGAAATAAGAAAACACAAAAAGAGACGATATTAATATTATCACCTTAATCTTCCTATTATATCTATACATAATATTATCATATATGAATGTGGTTTGTCAATCTATAGCATGTCGTCCAGAATCTTATCATCAATTACATTATCGCTTGTAGTTGTAGTCCTGAAGTTGCTATTTTGTTTAGATTTATTCTTTGCCTTCTTATTCTTCTTATTCTTTTTATTCTTTTCATCCTTCTTATAAACAATCCTCTTTCTAGTCTTGACTAAAAACTCCAGTTCGTTTTTGATAAATGAACAGTAATCAGCACTATCGACTCTTTCTCCTCGAAGATAATTCAAGTCAATACCTTGCTTACCTGTTTCAACAGACCTGAATTCACAAAACCATTTGTTGATGATCAACCATTGCCTGAGCTCATAATCAAAATCTAGACCACTCTGATCCTGATGCATTCTAATACGTTCGTTCTCCACATTACCGTCAAAATATAGTACGTTGTTCTTTTTGAGGAATACAGGGTCAATCTTAGGGAAGTTACTATGGATAAACAAAGGCTGACTGTTATTCTTGGTGAAATAATCTCTAAATCTAGTTTCTTTGTATTGATCCATCTTGGTGATCCATAATTTCAATCTGCCAATAATTGATTTCTTTTGTTCTTCGATATACAAGTTACGTGCCTTGTCATATTCAGAAAATTCATGAAGATTGATCCAATCTGTTACTGGATCATACTGGATCATACCAACACCATTGTATGACTCTTTACGTCTAGAACGTTTATCCCAGAATCCAATAACATCAACTAATTTCTTGACTTGATAAAATGGTAAGCCAAGGTGATTACAAGCGGCTAAAAAGGTTTCTTTATCACCTTCACCCTTAGCGCCTTGAGATAGTAAGGGGTAATAATGTCTTGGACCATAAAAGTTATAATAAAATGATAATAATATAGCCTGGTAATGAGTTCTCTTATTGATTAGGATCTGTCCAGATTCGGTACATCCATCGGGTATAGTTCCACTTCTATCATGAAGTGGGAAATCCACATTGGCAAACTTATCTTCATCCTTATCGTGATACACTGTAGGGTCAGTGATATCGTCTAATCCATGCCTTATTCTATCCTTTCCCAACTCAGTTCTAGTAATTTCATAGAAATGAGGATTAGTTACACGTCTCCAAAAATCAGGCCACATAATCATTCCCTTTGATGTAAATGGTTCAGAATGGAACAAAGAATCTAGGTTAGATACCACTGTATTATCTGAATCCAATAACAAAACTTTTTCAAAAGATGATACCAAAAGAGCAATGGATTTCAATTGGTAGCCGGATAATAAATACGATGAGGCTTTATTTTGATGTAAACTTGGGAAAACTTCGTATAACAGTATACATTTTGCATTCAAAGTGGGTAAGATCTCAAGACATAGTTGATGTTCGAATTCTTTAGCTGTGGGGATCATCACCTCGACAGGTAATTTAGAGCCTGTTTTACGTAAGTTTTCAATCGAAAGCAGGGATAACCATGAGAATCTTCCTCCACCAATCATCACTATACCTTCACCTTGATAAAATTGTTCAGGATATTTCTTAGGCATATGTTCAACAAAATATCTATGGGATTTGGTAAGTTCTGTAATTATCTCAATTGGAACTTTTAAAGAGTCTCCCAAAAATTTCTCTGATAAGGTGGGAAATGAGTTTTCTGGTGCATGTAAAGGAACATTGATAATACCACTAGAGTCATAGTCACGAGGAAAAATGGTTCCGTCGTAATGATCAATCACTTTTTCTATTGGGTCGCCGTTATCATCCAGTTTAACCTCTTCTTCTTCTTCATTATCTTCATCATCATCATCATCATCATCTGTGTCATCTCCATAACGTTTTTCAAAACCAGCTCCAGGTTTCACATGTATTGTTAATTGTAAGATCTTAAAAAGATACTTGATCATCCTGGCTTGTCTTTCCAATTCAGCTGTTGTTCGCACAGGGGCTTTAATATCTATTAGTTTGTTGCCATTGGGCATTACAGTTCCCTTCCTGTTGTGCAATTTTTGTAAATCGTTCACATGACTCTCTAATTGCTCTTCTGGTCTTTGACCCAATATTTGTTCACGTGTGGGGCCAGTACCTTTAGATTCACCTCCAACTGCTATATCATCTTTATGAGTACCCAGTAATGGGGTTTCTTCACTTGTGTCATCATCTATTACACTGTCTTGGTATACACCGTACTTCTCTGAAAAAGATATTTGGTCTGATTTATTCTCACCAGGTGAATGAACATTTGCAGTATTGCGGTGTATAAGGAAAAGATGGTTCAGTAAAATACAGAAACCAACAAAGAGTAGAAGGTTTAATGGAGTTAACCTACGTCTGAATTTCCTGGAAATTGTTCGAAGCATTTCGAATTTTATACAGCTTGGTAGAATATATATGCATGCAGCAATTAAAATTTCAAAACAGATGTATACTTTCCCTACTTATTGAAATGAGCAGCACTGTCTGTTTGACTTATTTTTGTCAATGATGGATTGCTGTGTTTGATAACTTCTTTTGTCGTTAAGTACGAGAATCCAATAAACCAATTCACTGTACTTGTTTGTACTACTCTGTATTGTGTTTTGGGTTTATCCCACTAAATGTAACAAGAAAAATATGATTTCAACTGGATCTAATTAAGATTTCAGGGAATGAGAGCAGGAGAAACGGTTTGTAATGGGGACAGCAGCAATGATACTATGAAAGAAACACTAACGCGTTCAGTAGTGGTATCGAATGATTTGCAATGGCAGTATACCCGTTGAAAGAGGGCAGGAAGCTAACCAAATGGACACCACTATTGTCTGGAAATTCTACACCAGCTAAAACAAAGAACAAAGGAGGCCAGAAAAGGCAAGAGCCCTAAAACTAAAGAAAGAAAAAAAAAAGCTGGCTGTGCCGAGGAAACGGTTTCCAGGTTGAAGAGTTGTATAGAGCCTTATTGATGACTGATATTGGTGATGGCGGTTATTGATTAATAAAGCCGGAATGGGTATTACCTGTTAATAGTGTATAACTTTTGATCTATATGCTGGGGCAATTAAATACGGTGACATGTCAGACAAGGTGATCAAGATTTGTGGACTTAAGTCTATTGAGGCCGCCATTCAAGCAATAGAATCCGGTGCAAACCTTTTGGGAGTAATAATGGTCCCCAATAGGGCTAGAACAGTTGACTTTGAAGTAGCCAAGAACATTTCAGAGTTGTGTAAGCTAGAGAGACAGAGAAGACAAGTGGATTTTATAGATTCCAAAGATTTGATGCAGACACTTGTTAACTCAAAAGAATTGGACGGGGATGATCATACTGCATATTTTGAAAAAGCTTCACAATTGATAAGGGCAAACGGTCCTTACCTCGTAGGTGTTTTCAGAAACCAGTCGATACAAGATATCAACAATGCAGTAGAAGAACTCAACTTGGATATTGTTCAACTACATGGTTCAGAAAATATAGACGAGTATATAGATGGGATTGTTTCTAAAGTTCCAGTAATACCTAGGATGTTAATCACTAATACTTCCAAAGCCAGGGAAACCAAAAAGTTTTTGATCCCACTGTTAGACTCAGAATTAGGTGGAGAAGGAGCATTGATCAACTGGGATGATGTTGATCAGTTTGGAATCTTGGAGAGGGGAAGGTATTTGTTAGCTGGAGGATTAAACCCCGAGAATGTTGCCCAAGGTTTACAATTGAATGGATGCCTTGGTGTTGATGTTAGTGGTGGTGTTGAAACTGATGGTATCAAGGATTTGGGCAAAATAGACTCTTTCTTGAAGAATTCAAGGAAATGAATAAGTAACCTATGTACATATTTGCATTAATTATATCCATTTTTTTTTTTACGACTTTACAATTTTACGATTTTGTTAATTTCATCGATTAATTCAACAAAGTTCAATTACAATTTAGTATTATGTAATTTATGTAGTTAAGCTGAACCAGAAATAAAGAACCACTTGTCAATTGACTTATCAATTGGAGCATCTGGTAAAACATTAGCAGCTGGGATTTCTTCAGCAATGGTAGCAGAACCAGAAGCTAAAGTAGTGTTGGATAAATCAATATCCTTGGAATCAACAGCTTTACCGGCAATTAAACCTTCCCAAGCCTTATTACATTCTTCAATGACTTCTTCAGCATACTTTCTGTTCTTACATTCACCAGAGAAAGCAAATTGGTTTTCTGGCTTTCCATCAGGAATCTTGTAGATTCTAAACCATTCATTAGTGGCTCTTAATAAACCTGGTAAATGTTTTTCAACGTCTTCAACATCGTTTAATTTTGGAGCTAATGGATCATTAACATCAATGACAATAACTTTCCAATCGGTTTCACCTTCATCTAATAAAGCCATAACACCTAAAACTTTAACTTGCTTGACTTCACCTGGGTAAGCAACAGCTTCACCAATTTCACAGACATCTAATGGATCGTTATCACCATTAGCTCTAGTTTCTGGATGAGCAAAGCTTGGATCTTCCCAAGTTTGTGGGAATGCACCATAGTTATGAATGTAACCATGATGAGGGAAACAATTTCTAACAAATCTTAATTTACCCTTCTTAGTATCTTGAATAATTGGGTTTAATTTTTGTTCCTTAGAGATTTCTAATTTGGCATTAGTCCATCTTGGAACTTCAACAACCATGTTTAAGATCTTCTTAGATTCATCAGCGTATAATGGGATATCGTGAAATGGAGAGATTGGCTTACCATCTTGTTCAAGGTAAACCTTGTATTCCAAAGTGTTGGCAGCACCGACTTGACGAGTGGAGTAAACCATTGTACAATTATACTTGTTTTCCAAAAAAAAAAAAAAAGTGATTAACCAGAAAGTAAATATTGCTTGCTTGCAATAAAAAGTAAATGTGTATATTAAACCTATAAGTTAAAACATATAACGATGATCCAGTCCCTAACCTCGATGGAAAGATTGGGAAAATGAAATTACACGTGACTGGCAAACCTACAAAACTTTTTTCCCACTTCCGCAGGGTAACTTCGAGGTTATGACAACATTGATTTAATTTTAAAATGAATAAATCTATAAAAAAAATATATCTTTAATCTAATAGATATATGTATAATAATTATAATAAATAATTAGTGAATGAATGAATGATTTTACTTCAAATGACTTATTTCTTTAGACTTTAAATAACTTCTTTTCCATTCCCAGTATTCATTCAATCTCAAACCTGAGTATGTTGAATAATCAAAATCAATTAATGAAATATTAGACTGGATACCTGCCCAAACACCCCAATAAAATCCAGGAAGACCATAATACAAATATATTTCATCAATTAACTGTTTTATAGAATTTTCTTTATCTTCTAATGATTTCACTTCGTTTTCAGCACCATCTTGCCTTTCTTGGTTTAAATGTAAGTAAGATTTGGCCCAATTTTTCATAACTATATTATCAATTGATGGGATGGGGATATTAGCCTTGTTACAATCAAACCCCTGCCATTCCATAAAATGATTAGAAATATCAAACGCTCTAGGTGCAGGCATCATATACTCATAATCAATAAATGATATAGGATTGGACTCAATAGAAGGTAATTGTTCGTTTGAATCTTTGGAAAGATCAAATTGTTTTATAAATGAAGGATCTTTTGGTATAATGATATTACCACTTAATAAGTCACAGTGTGATACTACAATTGGTGACTTATCTCCAATCTCCTTATATAACCATTCTAGTTCATTCACCAAGATTTGTTTTAAGTTTGATAAGGATGAGGATGTCGGCGTAAGTGGTTCTTGAATGTCTTTGTTATCCTCGCATACTTTAACTAATCCATCAATTTCAGGAACAACTTTAATCCAGTCTTTAATCAAATTCCATATATCTTTAATAAAATCTATATCTGTGCTATTATTGTTGATATCATTATCATCATTTTCTTTTCCTTTTATTACATTTTGGTTAAACTTTTTCAGTTTTAATACACTTTCATCTATTAAATCAGCTTTAATCAAATCATGCCACTGACCTAATCTTTGAGCAACAAATGGGTATATAAAAGGTAAACTCATTTCATCTGGAGATATGGATCTACCTTTCAAATAACCATACACTAATCCATTACCAAATCTACAATGAATTGGAGGAGCCAAGTTAAAAGAATTTAATACAAGATGAGAAACAAATTCTCTATCTCTATCTATAATCAATGAAGTTCCTCTACCATATGATCTCACCAAGATCTTTTCATTATTATTAGTTTCCTTATTGAATTTAGAACAAGATAATAACATGTTTGTGATACCTCCTGTTAATTGAGTGATCTTAATATCCTCATTGTTGATTTCCCAATGTGGGAAGATCTCGTATAACATTTCCTTTAAATTCAAGTTTGTTGAATTGATTGAAGGTTCAATGAAATGATTTGGTAAGTAAATAGAATGTGATGAATAATTGTTGAGTAAATCAGTGAAATTAGAGTTATATACTTGATCTTTTTCAAAAGAGCATGTTTCATCATCTTCACTTTGACTTATATCCGAATGAATATCTAATATCACAGAAGTGGATTTGGGAGTACCATAAATCGATCCATTTAAGGAAGACACAGATTTATTAGTTAAAAAGTGGGAATAGTAATAATCATTATCCTTGACTGCACTTAATAAATCCTTAGAATACTCTCCATTTGAATTTATATAGTTAATAGGTTGCTGTGTTGGTGTTGGTGTTGGTTGAAAATCGGGATTAACAATATTTTCATTATTATTATTATTATTATTATTATTTGGAGGAGTTGATGACATGATAGATTTAGTACCATTATTAGTAGTTATATCATTAGCCTGTAATACATTTGTACCATTCACCTCTACGGTTGTTTGTTTTAATTGAACTTCATTATCATTATTTGATTTATTGTTATTATTGGTGAATTTATTAAATTTCTCTTTGATTCTAATCTTATTAGTTCCTAGTTTCAAAGGAAGAAAACATAAATATCCTTTAGATATAAGACAATAGATAGAAGTCTCTTTGATATTTATATCTGTAAGATCTTTAAGATTACTTAGCCCCGATGAAAGACTAGATGAAAGATTAGAAGTTGATGAATTATTAAGGTTCATTATATGATTTTGTTGATGCTAGTTAAATTCTCGTGAATACTGACTGGTTGAAGGTTACAAATGTAAAGAATAGATTGAGTTTAATATTGTACAAAAGAATGGGAATAAGGGAAAAAAAATTATAAGGAAATAAATAGGATTTAAATGGTTGATGAAAAGTTGATTGGAATGAAAGGCGGGTTAGATAAGGGATAATGCGAAGAGAGGTATGTGAAATGAAATGGTAATGCCGGATATATACAGAAAGGTAAATGCGTTGATGGATCCCTATAGAAGTCTTAATAATATAAATGCAGTAAAAACGAGTTTAAAGTAGATGTGATAATTGTATAGTGTTAAATAGTTGATAAAATATCAAAGTAGTCAATTTTTATTCAATTAGTAGTTATCTCCTTATTTATTTTAATCCAACGAGTCGACTTTCACATTCACATTCAAATTCACATGGTTTTTCTTTTAAGAATTACGCGCGTCGATCGGCGTGTTATTACATTCTGTGGTGTTGTATTCTGTTAGGCTTAATTTAATTATTTATTTATTTTTTGTCTTTTATAGATAAATAAAGTAGAATATATATATATATATATGAGACTGAGAGTATATATATATTTTTGTGTTTGTGTATTTCAAGTGTAGATTTGGTTTCCTTAGTTTAATTGACACTAGTTTGGCCACTCTCTAGATCGTGTTGTGGTGTCATCATATAATCATTTCCCATTGAGTTTCTTGTCTCATAAAATTCTTGATTATAACCAGTTAAAGAAGTCATATTGTTTTCCTTCAATGCTGCCATGTTCAAGTATCTATATGGGACATAACAATTCTCATTTACTATAGAAGGGAACAATCTTCTATATGACCACCAAGCAGTCAAGAAACCTAAAATAGAACCTAATATAACATCGATGAAATGATGTCTATAATCCTGGGTTCTTGATAATGCAATATAACTAGCTAATAAACTTGGTCCCAATGAAATTAAAGTTCTCCAAGCGCCTCCACCGGAATTATGATATGCTTTCAATTGACCCATAAGCCATATTGATGTATAACCTAAACTTGCAAAACTTATACTTGAATGACCTGAAGGTGTGGTTCTAAAACCATCTAATAATAAATCCATATCTTTTTCTGTACAAATCTCTTTTGCAATGTATAAAATATCTGGAATAGCAATTGATAAATCTGGTTTACATCTAGCTAAGAAATCAGGTCTACATCTACCAATCCAATTTTTCAAAATGTCAGTGATAAAGATATCAGTTGTAATTGAAACTAATAGACCAACCATTGATATATACGTAACGTAGGCTTTATGTTTCTTTGGAGTTAAAAATAAATTGGTTATAAGTATGAAAAATGTAGGAACTATAACTGCTATTCTTAATAAAGCATTTGCTGAAACTCTTTCTACTTCAGCAAAGGGGTGAGATATAGTGATATCATTAATGGTGAACTGTCTTTGGAAAGGAGTACCTCTTTTCTCCAAATATAGCATGTCAAATAGACCAAATACAAGGACAAACACTAAATCAACCAAGTTGTAATCCACTAATGATGTATAAAAGGGAATCCAATCCATTCCAAAATTGTCTCTGTTGAGATACAAATTACTCAAATTGATTCCCATCTTCGTAATTTTATGTAATGTGCAATACTTAAGCGTTTGATATCCAATTGTATGAAGTAGTTATATTGAATGGATACTTATTTTTAAAAAAAACTCAAGTGGAAATAAAAGAGAGAAAATGTTTCTTATGGATTTGCCTAATCTAATTTACTTCTTATCAGATTATTTGATTATCGCGATTAAAACATAAAAACACTGGTTGGATTGGATAGTTAAGTAAAACAATTTTTAGTATGTTTGTAGGGGAGGGTGTTTACTATTAGGCGAAATGTTTTATTATATTTTTATTGGATTTCAACTATGGGATATTGAAATATTATATAGTATTAATTATATATATAAATTAATAATAAAACACATTGAAATAACTTAGATTGACCTAATTAGATAAAATCTAATCTCCCTACTACACAGCCCGATATTATTTTCAATTTTTGAATACCACTAAAATAAATGTGATGATGATAAGTTATCCAGTTTATGTTTTACCGATCAAAATCACACAATTAGGTGTTTTTAATGTATTGTAAAAAATTAGTTAATTAATTGTTAATCTAATTGGTTACAAGGTTTCTCTCGTAATGTCAAACTTTTTTAAGGACGGTCTTTTTAGACCAAAGGCAAAGAGTTTTACATTTGGTACAACATTTATTTCCAAAGATCCATATCCTCAACTAGTTCAATTAAAGAAAATTGTAGAAGAAAAGGAAAAGGAAGAAGAAGAGGAAGAAGATGATAAAGGTAGAAATGATGAAATTTTACAACAAAGTCTTGATGAAGGCGATAAAACAGATATTGATGATATAAATGATGAAACTAAAGCTGGTTTAACCACTACTAATAATCAATCTAGTGATGATTTTGAAGTTACTGAAGTCAGGTATATTGATCAAAATGACCACAAGAAAGAACCAGATTCGTCAATCACATTATCTGAGCCTATTAATCACACATTGTTAACCTCTACAACTGCAAATACATCAATTGATTCTATTGATCATTTACTTAAAGCCATTGGAGAACTTACAAACTCTAAAAAATCATTAGAAAATGATTTCATTAAGATAAATAATAAATTAATGATCAACAAGGTTGAAATTTCTAAAAAGGATAAATTAATTGATTTTTTCAAAACTAAAATTGTTGTTATAACAAATTCTTTGAAAACTATAAATAATGAAACAATATATATAAAGACCAAATTTGTTAAGATGGATACAAATATTAATTCAATCAAATCAGAAATAAAATTGATTCAATTGGATATAAAGAAATATGAAAAGGGTCTATCTTATTCTTTAAGTAAAATAGATTTTTTCAAAAATCAATTAAATTTATTGAAAATTGAAAATGAAAAAATCAATAATCAAATAATTACCAAAAATCTTAAAATTGATGATTTATCAGGTAGATTATCAGAAGAGAAGATTAAAAATAATGAATTAGTTAAAGAGTTAAAACAAGTTAGAAATAACTATGAAAATAATTTAAAAAATAAAATCAACAATGATTCAAAAGAGTTGCAAAATTTGAATCAGGGTTTACATACTTTGATTAATTCTAATTTAGCAACTACAAATGATCAATTTGCGAAATTGGAAAATAATTTAATGGAAAACTCACCTTTGAAGAAATTTAATCAATTAAAGGAATTAATTGATACTTTGAATAACAAAACTGATGATTCATTCAATATGTTGAATGAAATGAGCTCAAAAGTCGCTTCTTATAATTCAATATCAAAGGATTTACAAGATTCCAATTCATTATTATTTCAAGATGTTGTTAAAACTATTGGTATTTTACTTGATAAATCACAGTCTAATTATAAAGAATCCTTTAAGCAAGATAATATTTCACTACTCAGTCAAATCAATGAAATTCACACTAATATGATCAATTCGATTAGTAAATTCAAGCAAAGTAGCAATGATAGTCTAGATAAGGGAACTAGTTTAATTGAAAGTAAGTTTGAATCTTTTAAACAATTGATTAATTGTATCAAGAAAGATATCATCACTGAAAATCAATCGTCTTATTTCCAACTTTCCGAGCTTTTTAAACAAAGTTGTAATAAACCACAATTTGATGAATTAACTTCATTAATTAATGAAACTATTTTAGCCAGTTGTAACCAACTAGAATTACAAAAAATTGAAAGTTTGAATAAACTAGTTAAGTCCAGTGAAGTAGAAATAATGAAAAAAATTCATCAAGTAAACTCGTTCATGAAAGACAAGTTTGATAATTTAACAGTTTCTAAAGATACAAGTCTCAGAGAGATTCAACAAGATTATGCTAATTTAATCAAGGATTTCAAAGATGAAAACATCAAATTTGCCAATCTAAAACAAGAAAATGAAGTACTCAAGGAAAATTATAATTCTTTATTAAAGAACTATGAGAATCTTTGCTCTAATGACTCAAAGAAGATTCAAGAGTTGAAAAAGGATAATTCAAGATTAACCGATTTAATTAATTTAAAAAATGATAATTTAAACGATATGAAAAATGAAATTTCAAATATAATCAAGAAAAATTTAATCACTGAAAATAAATTCAATGAATTAAAAAAAAAGATTTCATCCAATAATAAATCATTGGCTACATCAAAGAGAAAATTAATTGAAAGAAGTAGTTCAACTCAATCTCAATCCAACTTACCAAACAAGAAGTCAGAAAGGAAAGTCACAACAAAGATATCACAAAGACAAATGAATAGTGACTCTACTGCTACTAATGAACTTCCCCATTTGCATTCTTTTGATTTTGATGAAAAGGAAAACACTCCCGAGAAGATCAATTTGTTTGAGTTGCCAGATTCTTCAATTGACGAAATCAAGAATATCGAATCCGTTAAACTTTATTCAAAGATAAAACGTCAAAAGAAGAAATGACTACGGGAAAAATACTTTCTTAAATTTAAAGTTTTTTTTATTATTATTATTTTGTTTGCTTTACCCAATTCATTTGCTTTATAATCGTTTCTATATGCATGTCTATGCTTCTTTCTTTCTGTTGGTTTATACATGTTTTGCTGTTAATATATACATCCATACCTAATAACCAAGTCATTCATATCTCCTCAACTAATTCCTCAATTAGCTCTTCCTTGTTCAACCTATGCATGAATTGAACAACAGGTACTTGTTCAACAGGTCTCTCGACATGCAACACGGGGATATCGTAACGGTACTTTTCATAAAATGACTTGTTGGACTCAAGCAGGATATCCACATACTCTAGCGTGAGTCTCTTTTGTGTAGTCATCTCCCGAAGTTTGTCGTGTTGTAACGCTTCAGAAAGAACTTCCTTAGCCTCTTCACATAGTTGACATTGTGGTTTGGTGAAAAATTTCAAATTTATTTGACTGAGTTGCTGTTTCTGAGCTCGAGGAGATATAGTGGTATGAAACCCATGCTTGAACTGTCCTTGTAATGACTTTTGTAAAACTCTAAACATTTTGTATTAGAATTGTCAGTGTGTTTACCTCTGTATGTAAGTTAGATGAGTTGTTACATCCATGAATGGAATAGACAACCCAACTAAGCATAAATAAAATATTCGTTTTCCATAATTACCAAATGGGGGTAGCGAGCACGTTTTGGGCTCATTGGCTTGTCTTTTCTTAAGCAGCACCACTTTAAGCTAGACAGTCTCTTCTTTTGGATGATACTGCTCTGACAAAACAGAATCACCACCTAATCGATCCCTAATCTGCCACAGTCTGCCACTTTTTTTTACTCAGCAGTGTCCTTTTGAGCGGTTTATTTATCTGGCATTTGCAGTTGTTTCCCATTGGAGTTATACCTCACCTGAACTCAAGGGTCCCCCTACTTAATTATGGCTGCTGCAAATTCATCCCCTAATCCATCCAAATGGAGATGGAAATGGCTCTTGATAGCAGGATTGATTGTTTTGAGTAGTACTCCTTTAGTGCTTGTCTCAAATATAGTATTGAAAGATCGTCTGGGTACACTAATAATAAACAATGATGTTCAAAATAGAACTGATGAAATAGATAATAACAACGAAAGTAATCAAATAATAAAAACAAACAATTTCATAACCACACAAACATCAATTATAGATGACAATGTCAAAGAATTGATAGCATTGGGTCTAACTCCACATCATTCTATTAGAATAGATACAATTAATGACGAAATCGGCGATACACTGTCGTCTAAAGTCTTACATGGAAGATTCTTACATATAACAGATATGCATCCAGACCCTTTATTTGTTGAAAGAGGTTTAATGACCCAGAAATGTCATCGTTTGGCCAAGAATAAAGACAGGGACGATCCAGATGTTAAAGAGTTGGAGTCACATACATATGGAGATGCCATGTCTGGTTGTGACTCTCCAATTGACCTATTTGAACAGACTTTGCAATGGATCAGAGAAAATTTGAAGGATAAGATAGATTTTGTCATTTGGACAGGTGATAATATAAGACATGATAACGATAGAAAAAATCCAAGAATGGAATTAGATATCCTCGATCTCAATGAAAAAGTAGCCGACAAGATGACTGAAACATTTATGGATGACTCTGAGACAAGTGTAATGCCCATCAATAGAAGAGTCAAGATTATCCCATCATTAGGTAATAATGATGTTTATCCACATAATTTATTTGCCCCAGGCCCAACTTTACAAACAAGAGAAATGTTCAAGATATGGAAGAATTTTGTACCTCCTGAACAAATGCATATTTTTGATAGAGGTGTTTATTATTTCCAAGAAGTCATCCCAGGAAAATTAGCCGTTGTTTCCATCAATACATTATATTTCTTCAAGAGTAATCCTTTGAATGATAATTGTGACAGAAGGAAAGAACCAGGTTATAAGTTATTTGAATGGTTGGGTGTTACCTTACAAGAACTGAGAAAGAGAAATATCAAAGTTTGGTTATCAGGTCATGTTCCTCCAATCCCTAAGAATTTACATTATTCTTGTTATACCAAGATGGCCGTTTGGTTACATGAATATAGAGATATTATTGTTGGTGGATTATATGGTCATATGAACATTGATCATTTTATCCCATTGGATTCCGTTAAAGCATGGAACTCAATTGAGAAAAGATTATCTCTATTAGGTGTCCCCAATGATGATGAGGATTTATTGGCAATCAGAAATATGTTGTTTGATTATCAATTAGAGAATAACAATGATCAAGAGTCAACTGAAACTGTAGAGCAATTATACAGAGATTTAGGTTTATCGCTAGCGGAATTAGGTGAAGATAGAGAAGAAGAAGAATGGGATAATGTTTTGGGTGAAGGTAGTGGTTCCCCCAGGGTCACACAAAAATTATCTCCAAGATACGATGGTGCACCTTCCGGTAAAGTCGAGTACTTGGAAAGTGTTAGAGATGAGATATATATGAAAATAAAGGGAAAGAAGAAGTCAGGTATAATGGGTGACAGATACGCAATTGCCCATGTCAGTGCCAGTGTGATACCCACTTACAACCCTGGTTTGAGAGTATGGGAGTATAATATCACAGACTTCTTAGTTAGAGATCAAGAACAACAAGAATTCGAACCATGGAGTGAATTCTTTGCCAGAATTGAATCAGAACTTGAAGAAAGTTCCCAAATTGCAGAAATGTTAGATACCCTATCAATTGATGATCCAAAACATTTAGATTATATTGCCCTTAAAAAGGACAAATCCATTCCATCAATAATGCCTAGTGGATTACCACTTGGTCCAGCATACACTAAACAACTGTTTTCTCCTGAAAGATACACGCAGTATTTTGTCGATTTAGATAAGTACGCTACTGGTGAATACTCAACTGACGAATTCCAATTTAGAGTTCAATATTCTACAGATGATAAGAATTACGGTATGTCTAGCTTGCTGGTGGAAGATTGGTTAAAACTAGGTAAACAACTTTCTAAATCGCAAAAACCAGATTCTAAATCCATAATAGAAGACTCAGGGGAAGAGTTTGAATTGTTCAATACAAATGATCAATTCGAAGTGTTTACTAAAAGTAAGAAACTTTGGGAAGCATATTTAGACAGAGCATTCATCTCTACCGGATACCAGGAGTTGTTTAAGGAGTAGAAGAAGAACAGCTTTTATCATTCGTATATATGTATTAGATTAAGTAGACAGTTTAAAGAAGGATTATGGTATAAATTTGTTGTAAAAGAAAAGGAAAATCCGGGGAATGAGCCGCGCAGAGTTTTTAATTTTTAATATTCCCCCTTCTTTGTGTAATATTTTAGTAAATGTGTTGTATATATTATCTTCTCTTATCTTGTTTTAACATCCACCTATATACCTTAGCACGCAAATTCTCTGTAATGGCAAACTTTGAAGACACTAGAGGAACCTCCGATCGACGTCTAACGCCACGGTATTTGTACAATTTCATCCCACGGAACAATGCCCAACCACAAATTGAGAAATCTCATCAAGTTCAAAAGACATTTGATGAAATAACAATGGTCTTAGTTTATTGTTCTTTATTAATGTTGTTGTGTTGTTATATTTACGCTTTGTTTATGGGTGTGAGATATCATTGGATGAGTGTGGTTAATGATAAGAAGAAATGGGAAAATTATAATAAATTGGGTAACAAACCTGTTTTTGAAATAGATATTGAGAGAGGTTTACAACATAATGAGAATAATCAAGATAATGATATTACTCAATTGGTAGATACACCTGATCAAGAAGATGAAACAGTTAGAAGAACTTTTATCAATCCTTATGCCGAGTTAGTCCATTCTAAACCTAAATCTAAATTGGGTCTGTTAATTCAAACTCCAAAAGTTCTCAATACTACTAATACAGGAATCACAAACGTTGGAAAGTATCCTGAAGCTAATTCCAGTATTACCGCTACACCTATAGGTTTATTTGGTGTCATGAGTAACAGCAACACAAAGAGACTGGGTCGTTTTTTAAAATCACCTATTGAACCTAGATCAGACGGTAATACCGATTTCCAATCTTTGCCAATTAGTTCATCAAATGAAGAAGTGAATCACAATGAAGCAACCATGATGGTCACAGCCAATGATCATTTAGGTAACACGACGGCACCAACATCTTCATTTATTGGAGATTTATGTAAGAGACCTTTCCAGTTGTTTAGTGGCAAGAAAAAGGAATTAAATAGTGGTATTTTAGAAACTATTGAAGAACAAACCAATCAAGAAGAAATCACCAAAGCAAATATGTTGGGTTTTACAAATGATATCAATTTAAGCACTGGTTTAAAGAGTTCTAAATTCAATGAGTTTGAAAGTGGTAGGTTTTCACCTATTAAAGTTGTACAACAGATGGTCTCGCCATTAACTGATGTTGGCATGGAAGAGATGGATCTTGGATTGGGGTCTGCCAATATTCTTAAAGACGAAGCTAAGACAGATAAATCCATTTTGTCGCCACAAGTTTCCAATACTGGTAAATTAGCAGCCAGTGGATCAGTTATTAGTGCCACTAGGACACAAGCAGAAAGAAGTATTGATGCTACACCTGATAATATGAAGAAAGTTGTAAGTAGTGTGACAGAAAGAACCATAAAGACAAAAGTCAGATACTCAATGGATGAGATTTATAACTATGAACCCGTTAACAAGTTCAAGACATTTGAAAATATTGAAGGAATGGATCTTTTGTCATTAGAGTTGTTTTTCCCCAATGTGAGTAACCCTATAATTGAAGGATTTAATAAAGGTATTAATTTCCACAATATAAACTCTGCTAGATCGACTCGATCAGTTAAAGTTGCGAATCAAGAGTTGGATAAGAATATTGAAACCACTATTACGGAAATTCGTAAAGTGTTAATGAATGAGTCAAGTAGTGAAGTTGACGTGAAGATCAATATCATGAGACTGATCAGTTTATCCAACAGCAGGCAAAATGTTGAAGATTCGATTTATTTCTTTATGTCATATACCTTGTTAATTCAAAGTTTGATTAATTCAGGTGTTGTCTTGAAAGTGTTTGAAAAATTACCTTTCATTGTCACTAGAGCTATCTTGGAGATTATCATATGTTATTTCAATTTACATTGGGAGATGAATATTGAAGTTGAAGAATTACAAAGAAAAACCAAAGGGACTAGTTTCCAATATGGTGATATTAGTTTTGAAAACAGTGGTGAAATTAATGATTACTCTAGTAGGTTTACAGATTACAAATAC
Organism: Ogataea sp. yHMJ1; assembly: GCA_030571015.1. Lineage (NCBI taxonomy): Eukaryota > Fungi > Ascomycota > Pichiomycetes > Pichiales > Pichiaceae > Ogataea > Ogataea sp. yHMJ1. Next base: position 73,631 of record JAJLXB010000033.1, read on the forward strand.
AAGTATAATAGAGTCTGTAAAATTTTACAAAACAAGTTTGATAGACAAATAATCATTGAAACGAATTTCAATATTTTCAAAATGGTATTGAAGATGATTGGATTTAGAATTAAAGATGATTTCTTAGATAAAGAGTTGTTATATTTGGCATCGTATCAGTACACTCCTCATCAATTGACTTTTTTCTTTGATAAGACAATCCAAAGTCTTGCTAATTGCATTAAATCTTTAGAACGTTCACAAGGTGTAGGTTTATTAGAAAGATTAGGACATTTACGTATGAATTATGAGTTGGTCTTGTATTTGAAAAGACAGTACGTGAACGACCATTCTGAGTGTTGTTTCCACGATACGGATGGAATGAACGGAATGTTCATCGGTGTACAAAAAAATAATGTTGGAAATGGTGATTACGATGAAGAAATTGCAGAGAAGAGAATTGGTTCACGGAAGAAAAGAAGTGGAAATACTTTACGTTCGACAAAGAGTATTATGATCAAGAGGAGTTTCCCCGGCAAGCTTGGGATATGATTTTGCTCAAGTTAAATTTATTACATACAATATATATACATACAGTTTACAGAGATCTTACTACATTAATCGCATTACCGCATCTGTATCCTTGAAGTCAACATTACCTAATGCGTCCAGAGTACGCACGTCCCGCTGTACGTACACGGTGCACGGCAGCCCCTAGCTCTTTGTTTGTTTAAAGTGCTAGCCTTGTGACACGGTACTCTGGAAGGTATTATTGTATTGTTTTAGCTTAATTGTAACTCTAAGCGGGTGAGACGAGAAAGTCACGCGACGCGCTCCAGCCAGGCACGCACAGACGCGTTTACACTTGAACATTTTTGAAGTGGATACTTTGGAGTGGACACTGTATACACAAAAAGTATATCTAGTAAAGTTTATACATGTATAGAATATATTACAGTATATACTGATATCAATATAGTATACAGCAGTAAATAACCACAGTGACAAGTCAACGTGTAGTGAATTCGAACTCCCCAATAACTTTCTCAATGCATCCCTTCGAGAAAGGTAAACAGAGCGTCCCGATCTGGAAAGAATGAATAGTTTAGTCAAACTTGGTGATCTCTTTTCATAACAACTATTAAGCTCTTTTAACAGGGCCAAATGGCTTCTTCTTGTCCTCTATTGTTCGTTACTTATTGTCTGCATATCTGCTGAACCCCCCAAACGCAAACACGCTTCACCTATTGCGGCGACTCCAGTTCTGGCTTGGTTATTACGTGCTGATACTTCGTGTCCTGCTACTTTAATTGCCTTTGTTTTGATTTGATCCCTACCACGTTAATTACGCACAGGGGAAATCCCAGAAAGGGGTACTATTAAACTCATCCTGCCTTTGTTTACTGTTTACCATACTCATTTGTTTATGAATCAGGAAGTCTAATTACTCCTTAGATCGTATCATCGCCCCCTCCTCCCTTATATACTCTTCACTTCTCCTTTTCCTGAAACGAAACTTCACCAAAAGTTGAACGTAGTACTACACTTACTTCTTCTAATTAGTGTTCCTTATATTTCATTCACTTTCACTTCTTTTGTCTTTCATTTTAGTTACCTATATTCACATATACCTTTGGTATTCCCTCTCCTTATTCACTCATTGAAAATGCTTTCTCATAGATCAAACAGTGACCCTACAGGCACGTCAACAACACTTACTTCATCCACTCTTTACAAACTACCTCCTTTATCCTCTTTGCTTTCGTCGTCAACCCCATCAGCACCAGTCAAGAATGAAGACATTAACACAACGCGTCCCAATTCTCCATCGACAACAGACCCTCTGTCTAGATCCCCCACACCTTCATCTTCTCCAAATTCTTCACCAACAATGAACCATTCCTTGAGTCTTGGAAACATCACTGCAAATACTACACACCACAACAACAATATAACAACCCCTTCAGGTCACCAGATTAAATTACCTCCTATAGATCACTTGACTTCATCTCCCGATATGGCTAAACGTTCCAATTCAACAGGATCAATTCCCTATGTCGCTCATCATCATCATCATCTTCTTCAACAACAACATTCCCACCACCACGCAACACCTTTCCATCAAGCTGCTCCAGTATTAACAACTAATAAATCCTTACCTCCAATTCCATCTCATATTAGCCAAGCAGGTTATCCCGCTTCAATTGTGCCTCCTTCTTTAGGTGTCTTCACCCAGGCAAGTCCAGTTAATAATAAGAGAAAGAATAGCGTGTCACATACTGAACCATTGAACAGTAACCAACCAATGACTTTCCCTCAACAAAACGTATCCCCAACAGCTAATAAAACTAATAACAGTACTAAGACTGAGAAGAAACAACAATCAGAAACTGGTAACTCCAAGAAATTTGCATTCATCTCTCATTCACAGGCTACTTTCTTAAATCACGAACCAGATATCGATAACTTAAGATTAGCTCGTCGTAAGAGAAGACGTACCACCCCTGTTGAGTTGAACGTGTTACAAAGTGAGTTTGAGAAAGGTCATACTCCAAACAAACAGAGAAGACTCGAGATTGCACAATTAGTCGACATGTCTGAAAAATCTATTCAAATCTGGTTCCAAAATAAAAGACAAAATTTGAGGAAAAACAATACAATAGTTTCAAGTGAAGTCATTTTGGATATTCCCAAAAGAAAGGATTTGGATCAACAGTATAACACCACTGTCGATGACAGCACGAATGGAAACAACTCATTTGACGATACTACAAACTTATCCATCAATGATCAAGATAATGACCATGATAACGAGTCAGAAAGCGATATTAACACCACAGTAAACTCCATCTCCTCGTCACCAAGTAATATCAATCAATTACGTGACAATAATAATAACCAAAACCAAATCCTAACATCTTCACCATCGGCATATAAGCAACTCCCTCCAATCACACCAAACACATCAATCGCGTCATCTTCCACCACCACTACCAAATCAAACAACCAATACCAATTAAACTTACCCCCTCAAGGATCTTTCATGCCTGTTCAAACACCTCACAGACCTACTGCTAACACCTCGCTAACACAAATGACACCAGTCAAGCAAACAGGTTCAATGATGGGTATGGGCATGACTTTCAAGTTCAGAACTAACCCATCCACCACAAAATCCAAACCTTTATCTACATCTCATGACTCATTAACCTCTTCAACACCAAAGAGAAAGGGTAGAAGCGTATTAAGCGATTTGACTAACGAGATGAACAAATCCAGCAAAACCATTAATACCAACAATAAGAGTAGCGGTATGACTGTATTTGATTCTTCTTCAACTCAAAAGAAACCTTTAGGTAAGATTGAAGTGTTCAGAGATAGTAATAATGATAAGGAGAATATGGATCCCAAGAATGAGAATAAAGATATTGAAGTTGTTAATAATTTACTCTCCTTAAGAAGTGGAACTCCCGTACCATCTTCTAAAACTTCTTCCTCTGCTGGTTTAAGATGAAGTTGTATCCCACATATATATCTCATATATATATATATATATTATGTTTCTTGTATAATTAGATGTATTAATATCAATTCCTAGACTAATGATAATCCAAGCAAACGTTCATTACAAAGAGTTTACTAAAGAAAAAGTTGTACCTTCCAAAATACACCCGCGCGATTAGTCTTCTTTTCAAATCTATTGGAAGATTTTCTGAACTTGATTGGAAAATCGAGAACAAGATATTAAAGTGAAGAGTATACATTGGAACATAGATGGACATCAATAGTTGAGTAAACGTAATATATACAACTATCACAGTCCCCCAAAATATTTCACGCAAACATGAGTATATTATCGATGTTTGGTGTAAGTTCACTTCAGACTTTCAAGAGATCAACTAGATCCATCAGTACACAAACTATCGAAACTGCAAAGAAAATTTTCAATTCAAATACAATTACATCAAATGATAAAAGAGAACAGGGTAAATACGTATTAAGTTCCATCAGATCCTTCCCATCATTAGAGCCACACTCAGTTATCCCAGTCCATTCACAATTTTTAAATTCCCCCTTGAGAAGAGACTTGTTATGGTTTTCTGTGATAATGGAATTAGATAATAGAAGAGTAGGTTCCTCAAATCCACCAGGTAGATCACAGCATAAATTCTCTAGAAGAAAGTTATTCCAACAAAAGGGTACTGGTAGAGCAAGAGTGGGTGATGCCAACTCTCCAATTAGATACAGAGGTTCATATGCATTGGCTAAAAACGCACCAAATGATTTAAGTAGTAAATTGAACTCCAAGGTTTATCAAACAGGTTATAGAATTGCCTTAAGTCAGTTATACCGTGAGGGTAGATTATTCGTTATAGGATCCAATGGTACTATTAGTGGGAATGTATCAGAAGCTTTGAAATTAAAGCAAGGAGATGAATTCAAATTGGATTTCAAGAAAGATGATTTAAATGAATTAATCAAATTTATTGATTTCCACAAGTTCAACAACTTGAATTTATTATTCATTTCTGATGAATTCAAGACCTTACATGAAAACTCTTTAATTGATGATTCATTAAAGGGAAAAGAGCATAGACAATTACATAAGAGAGTTTCAATTATACCAAAGGAAGAAATTGAAGTTAGAGACTTATTGAAAGCCAATAGAGTATTCATTGATGAAAAGACATTGGAATATTTTGCCAATAAATTTGGTAAATACTTGCAAGTGTAATCAAATGAAAATTATGTGAATAAATAACTAATTAACTATACCATATTTCAGTTAATTATTATCAAAAGATCAAATTGATAACAATGGTGTATATAGCAGAGCCCAGAAGAAGAGGTAACGCAGAATCAAAATCAAATCACGCGATATACATAATGTGTATAGTGGTAGTATTATTTTGTACTATTATTGGGTCTAGTTGAGTTCTCCCGTGTATATATAAGATAAGAATCAATAATAGATATGATAATAATAATAATAATAATAATAATAGATATACGACCACGACAATCAGATGGTGTTGTAACACGCTTTACTGGTGTAAAGTAGTTCAGCATCCCAATGCCCATGTGACTCCTTCTAAGAAAAGAAGAAAAAAACAGTCACACCTCACACCAATCTGTAGTATTATAGCTCTACACCTCGCACCACTAGTTAAACTCTTGTTCTCCCATAGTGCTCGCTCTAAGAGAGATACACAGCCAGGGTAACCGCCGCGACTAAATCCGTGCTACTCTTCCGGATTCTTGCCCATCCCTCGCGCTGCCCTTTGCTCTCTGGCTTGGAAAATCGAAAAGTTTTTATGTTAGTTAACACTTAACTAGAACTAGTTATTTAACTACCATATTCCTTATACACCCCTATTATATTTATTTGTTCAATATATACACATTTCCAATCAATACATCATGGCTGGCTTAGTTGTTCAAGAATCTGGTTCATTCCAGCACATCTTACGTTTGTTAAACACCAACGTCGATGGTAGAATTAAAATCATGTATGCCTTAACCACCATCAGAGGTGTTGGTAGAAGATACTCCAATTTAATCTGTAAGAAGGCCGATGTTGATTTATCCAAGAGAGCCGGTGAATTAACCCAAGAAGAATTAGAAAGAATCGTCAACATTATGCAAAACCCAACTCAATTCAAAGTCCCAGCTTGGTTCTTAAACAGACAAAAGGACGTTGTTGACGGTAAGGACACCCACGTTTTAGCTAACAACATGGAATCTAAATTAAGAGATGACTTAGAAAGATTAAAGAAGATGAGAGCTCACCGTGGTTTAAGACACTCCTGGCACTTAAGAGTTAGAGGTCAACATACTAAGACTACCGGTAGAAGAGGTGCTAAATCCGGTCCAGTTTTAGGTAAGAAATAAATCTAGTTAAGTTTACTATCAAATTTAATTTAACATGTTTTATCAAGACTTCTAACCCTATCATAACTACACCAACAAGAAAATACAAAGGCTACAAATATATCTATATACTATATTATGTACTTTTAATTTAATTATTTATATCAATAAATGAAAAATAAGTTAAAATTAACTAAAACAGTGACATTATAAATACGTAACTAAACTCCACCCAGTAAACTAAACAATATTGCACGTGCCCCCCTCCCTTGTCTTGCCTTGTCTTTTCTGCTGTGTATACTAAATTATTACTGAATTGAAATTGATAACAATTTCATTGGGTATCAAGTACAAGCAACATTAACTGTCGAGATAAGATAAGATAGTGTTGCTGGACTATTCAGGAGAAATCGGGTAAATTGAAATCCTGATATTCCAGAACTATCCTCTTCTTCTTCCTTTGGTATATTTTAATATCTTCCAATTACTCCCTAAAATAACCTGTCAAGATTAAATTATTATATTGAGTTATCATAGTTTAATTAGTTACTTGAAAACTGCTACTTTTAAAAAAAAATTCCACTTTGCTATACTGAAAGTATAAACACTGATTTTTTCCCCTTCATTACTTACAATTTCACTTGCCTGACAAGTTCATACAAGAAATATCATGCAATTTATCAAATTACTTTAACCGAAATTTATCACATTAGAATCTATTTATTTCATTTTATTCACTAATTCACCTAGCCATGATACCATCCCCTATATCGCCGTCGAACTCGACTTCCGCATCGCATAAAGTCATAAAACAACTCCCGAAAAATTTCATAGAATGTCCAAAGACAGATTTGATAGTTATCATTACAAGAATGCTTACTTCTTTAATACTGGCAAACGATAAATCTAATATCAATAATCAAAACTTGACAAGATTTCATTCTAGATCACCACCTAACATTTCCATATACTCATATCTCACGCGTCTAGCACACCATTCTTCCTTAGAAAATTCAATACTTATAGCATCTATTTATTACATTGATTTATTATCTTTAAATTACCCAGTTTTCATCATCAACAGTCTCACAGTACATAGATACTTACTCACGTCAACTACAGTGGGTTCCAAAGCATTATGTGATTCCTTTTGTTCGAATAATTATTACGCCAAGGTAGGTGGTGTAAATTTAATGGAATTGAACTTATTAGAAATAGAATTCTTGAATAAAGTTGGTTGGAAAGTGGTTCCATATGATCTATCTCAACCTCAGAATCAGAATCAACATAATGTACATTCGTCATCTTTCACTTCATTGAATAATCAGGATACATCATCGAATCGTCCAAGAAGGAAAAGTATGAATTATTTGACGTTCACTACTAAATATCCTGCATCTACAACGCCTGCATCCAGTTCAACGTCTGCAACAACAGACCAAGACAAATCAGACAGCAAACAGCAACAACAATCACAAGAAGAACAAATTCCGCTCACTCCAACATCCGCACCTACGCCTCCATCCACAGCTACAAAAACCACAACTACTATAATAATACCTAATTTTGTGAATTCTATACCAATTGAAGAAATCGCTATACCTAGAAAATCAGAAATCGCCAAGGCTGAAGAGATTTTGAATTTATATTACCAGAAAATGATATTGTTAATTGGGGATCTTAAAGATCAGAATCAAGTGATAGGGTTTAATGATGATATCTTATATGTTTTGGAAAATAATAACAACTATAACAATGCGAATAACATGAATCCTGTTTCCCCAAATCCAGATCCAATACAAGACTCGTTTGAGCAGCGAGAACAACATCAACAACACCAACAGCAGCAACAGTCGCAACCTCAACACATCAATGCGCATGTAACCATCCAAGACGATATGTTTTCTACTTCATCGTGTAACTCTTCCTCGACAAATGTAAGTAGCTCAAGTTACATTGATGATGCTCTCAATTACAACGCTCAAGGTAGTGAATATAATCCACGGCAGCTGGAACCCGAACCAGAACCGGGTCAGAAATACGAACAGGATCAGGATCAGGATCAAGACCAAGGATCACAATTAAACAGTGGTGACCAGGACAACTGTACTAATAACAATAACAACAATGGTAAATTTAATGGGGATAATTTTAATGTTATCAATAGGAAAAGATCAATCAATAACAACAACGAAATAAACGAGATCAATAAACGTATCAATAAGTAACAATCTATGCATTATATACTACTTCTTGAACATATATGTATCATCGACTTAAAAAAGAAATTCATTTGTATCTACGTTTATACAAACTATTGTAGAAGTAGACATGCCTAATTGAAGTAGTACACATGGCCGGGCTAACTAATCGCGCGGGACTAAAAATTATTCCTACCAAAGAATGCATGAAGTACAGAATTTAAATTACATGCGTCAAAGTATCGAATATATATGGCAACTCTAAACAAACAGTATTATACATAACAACAAGGCCTTTCGAATACGATAATTGAGGTCCAAATGTTTTATCCTATTGGATCGTCAAGGGCGTCTCAATTGTTTGGGGCAAGAATCACCATAGCAAGACCAAGAATAGGTTTGAAATCCATTTCATCGCAACCTATATTCATACCCCGTCGGCCTTTGAGTAGTTGTCCAAATGATCAACCAAGAGGTACAAACAAAGTTAGTAACGGATTTGAGAGGATCAGCAATTTAAGAATTAATGCCATACAGCGGTGGAATTGGTCGAGTTATGCTAATAATATACGGAGAGATACAACGATAGGAACATACTCTATTAGATTATACTCTCAAAACGCAAATGACAAACCAACGACTACACCTACACCTAAACCTACGAATGCGACACATGAAGAACCAACGACAGAAAACAATGATAATGATAATGAAATCAAACCAACGCAACCAAAAAAAACCAGAACCAGTTTGTTCACGTTGTTGAACAAGCTGCGTGATAATATCAAATGGGTATTAATTAGATCAAACCGTCGATTCAACACTGATGATTTCAGTGCTTTTATATCGTGGATTATCACAGGGAACATGTTTTTGCTTATACTAGGTACAACGACTTTTTTCTCGTTGTTGTTATACACGGTGAACACAGTGTTTGCTAAAGAATGGGTTGCCTTTCAAATTGGTTACTTGATAACTAGAAACTCGTATAATTTAAAAGTGAATTTTAAAGAAGCCATTTTACCCGATTGGGGAAGTGGTCAAATCACTTTCAAGAATTGTCTTATATCACTAAGACCCAAGTCACCATTGGATGATGGTAACTATACACAATATGACCTAAGTATTCAAGAGATTAATGTTAAATTAAGTTTCAAGAGATGGATTGCAGGAAAGGGTATAATTGAAGAATGTGAAATAAGTGGTATAAGAGGAGAAATTGATAGAACTACAGTTGTATGGGCAGAAGGCGATAGTGCAGTGAATTGGAAAAACAAAAAGAAGTTTGGTGATTGGGAATTCAAATCTTTTAAAGTCAATGATTGTAAATTGTTTATGAAAGCGCCATACGATTTTAGAATTGTGGAAATCTGTATCTTCTCAATGAAATTGAACAGATTTAGGAAAAACTGGATGTTTTACGATCTATTGAATTCCGATTACGTCAATGGTTCATATGACGGTTCTTTATTCACAGTTAATAACAGGGGTAATTCACCTGACAACAAGCGTCATTTGACAAGATTAAGATGCGATAATTTAAATATCGATCACTTGAATACAGGTATCTCTGGTCCATTTGGATGGATCACACAGGGAAGTGTCGATATGATTGGAGACGTTTCTGTGCCTGTGATTGAAGATGAGTTCAATCCTGATGTACCAATGGCAGATCAATTTATTATGGATTACTATATCAGACTTAATAACCCTAAGGCCACGATCCCGCTTTTGACAAATGAAATCTCATATATCAACAATGCACTGATTAGACCCATTATTGGATACATCAATTCAAGAAAGACATATATCCCAATAAGATACACCGTTACGAAACCATTGATTGATTTTGACGGATCTTGGACAATTTACGATTGTCTTCTTGCCGACGACTTACAAGAGGAGTTCTACAATAAATTTGTCGAGTACGTCCAGGATGATAACGAGAATAAGTTACGTCTTAGGAGAATTGGGTTCTGGTCGTTACAATTCCTACTTCAGTTTGTGCTCTATTTCTTGAGTGGGTACCCAGTATGATCCATGAAATTGACTAAACGCAGTGCACAGCCATGATTATCGCTTAGCAGCACAGCCGTCAAAACGAAATTGGAGCAGCTCTTTTTAGGGCAGGTACCTCTCGCAAAACTCTTGAATATGGGCTGGTAGCTCTGATGAATGGATGAATGGATGGATGAGATAGCTATTATTGTCCTCTATTTCTTCTTGCACCTCTTCTTTTCTCTCCCAGTTTGTGGGTCAATTGACAGATAACAACATTTAAAGCAATAGAAATTTAATAGAATGGCTTCAGATCCTTCTTTTAACAATTTTGGTTCGCAGCAGCAACAGAACCAGTGCTACTCTGCAGGCCAGCAGTATAATCCCCCTCATCCATCCCAACAACAGTATATGGACTCATATATACAATCACAGCCACAGCACCAGTACCAGCACCAGCACCAGCACCAGCAGCAATACCTCAATAATCCACAACAATTACCTCTACTACCATCAGATCCCGAATATCACTTACGACCACAATTTCCCCTTCCAAATTTATACAATGCTACTCCCTATGTTTCAGACTTGGCAATCAAGATCTCTGAAAGTTGTCCTGAACCACCTTTTGGTAGAATGGATATGCCCAATATTGAGTTGTTAAATGAGATAGAAGATGAAGGGGTTAAAGATACAGGAGATAATGTAGTCAAAAACGAGAACATTGATGATAGAAATACCTTGGATGGCTCAAATGAGTCCGAGAGTCAACCCAATGACTTAAATACACTTTCTGGTCTTTCAAACAAGAAAATACCTGTGAAAAGAGGTAAAAGGAGAAGTAAGTTTACTAAAGAGCAAGACGATATGATCTTGAAACTTAAGAAGAAGGGTAAATCATGGAGCGATATTGCCGAATATGCTAACATTGGAACCTCATTAGCTGCAAGAAACAGGTATCAAGTATTGATTGGACAACAAGGAGGAGGACATTCTGAATTTGAGAACGAAGATTATATTGGATTTCAGAGTATAGTTGATTCTGGAGAATTTGAAAAGTTCAAGTTTTTATCCAAGGAATTTGAGAAAATTACGGGGAAATTGTACTCTTTAAGACAATTAAGAGAGTTTGTTAGGTACTTGTTCTGGCTTGATCCTGGTATCTTTGAAGTTGATGAGAATTATGTTAATGAATTAATGAATTTACATAATAATTGTCGATCTTGATATACTACTATCTGTAGTATTTTCCATTCATTTTTTCTTACCTATCCAACTTTTTATTTATTTAATGATTAATTTACCACTTCGACTGTATATATTATATGAATGACTTTTTCAAATATCTAATTAAAAAATTGTATAATGAATTTTAAAAATTTAGTTTTAACTTAATGGTCAATAAATATTAAATTTTAGATTTTTTTTATAAATTGTCTCACATGAGGTATTGTCGTAGCCATATTCATCAAATATCACAATATAACACAAGTGACTTAACTATAGAGTGCATTATAAAGATATATAAATATATGTATAGCATTCTTATCTAGTTTAAAGTAGACTTTAGTATATTCAATATAGTTTCATCAATATGCCATACAACACATACAACTGTCGCATCACTAAACGCCGGGTACTTCCAGATATGGACGCTTACCCCGTTTTTTCTTGGCTCTTGTTGTTTACATTTGGCTGCATATCAGGTTCGTTTATAATCAGCATATAAGGCAGCATTAAAACCCCTTAATCAGTATTATATTCTACATACTAGTGCTTTAAACAGATAATAATTATTATATACGATAGTACAACGGATATACTATTAAGTTATTGATTGCTTGAGGTCGTATTCTTGTCTTCATAATCTATACTCACTGAAATACCATTTAATAGTTTTCTAATTGCATCCCGATTAATTCCCCCCACTAATTTCACAACATAAGATGAGTACTGCTTTTGTATCCATCTTATTATCTAATGATTATCTTCCCGGTCTTATAACTCTGGCAGTGTCTTTGCAAAATGTCAATTCTGTGCATAAGAGAATAGTGCTGTTATCTAATGAACTCTCTAATTTAGACCAATTGATTGAGTTATTGACCTTGGAAGATAACGGTTCTTGTCTTTTCCATCAATGCATAGTTATCCCTACTGACCAGCTTCTTGTCTCAAATAATCTGGAGAATTTGAAGGTATTTGACAATAGATTGGAGTTGTTATACACTATGACAAAGATCCAATTGTTTGGTAACTTATTATGTGACTTGAAACTCAGCAAATGTTGCTATTTAGATTCAGATATTTTGATATTACAAAATATCGATGAATTATTAGACTCCAGGGCATGCTCTTATGCTATTGATCAAAATGAGTATCTCAGTAAGATGGGGTACACTTCTAAGTCTTTTGAATTGGACAACGGTTTACAAGTTTTGGCTGTCCCCGAGAGAAATTGGCCTGATTTTTTTAATTCAGGATTGTTTGTATTCAAACCAGATATGAACATTTATTATCAATTATTAGACTACTATAAATCTGGTTTCTATTTGAACGATACACATACTTCATTTGACGGTGCAGACCAGGGCTTATTGAACGAGTTCTTTACTCTAAACCACCAACTTCCAGTTTCAAGCATATTAGGATCAGAAGAAATTGGCACCACAAACATTTCACCATCCTCTAAATCTTGGAAAAAATTACCATTTATTTACAATGTCACATCATCTGAGCTTATCACCCCTCAAACTTCCATAGGAACCAAGACTAGTAGTTATGAGTTCCGTCCTATCTTTAACAAGTTTCATAAGTTTATTAAAGTCTTTCATTTCATTGGTTCAAAACATGAAACTAAACCATGGTTTAATAAAGGTGCTAAATTGAACTTGGAATTACCTAAGATTTACTATTTTGATAAGCTATCCAACTTCTATGAAATTTGGTGGGATTTGTTTAATTCAAAATATTTCGGATATAATGAATCTCTAGTATTAAAACTTGCTGGTTTAATTAACGATAGTTTGATCACTATTCCCAAAGCTAAATCAACTTCAGTCAATGAATCTATTGAAGAAATTACTTCAATTACCACTACAGATTTACCTCAGGAGGAAGAAAAATCTGAAGACTTATCTAAATTTGGTGAAGCTTGGAGATTAAACGATTCAAAACTAGTCAATACTTGGGACGAACAAAAACATTCATCTGAGCCTGATACTGTCTCAATACATGAGTCACAAGACTATGATTCAGGAAACGAATCTGAATCTGATGAATACGTCAAATCCCATCCTATCTTCCCATGGGAATTGACAAAAAACAGACCAAAGGCATCTAGAACTTTCAAAAACAATCATTTCTCTAACGCTTTGTTTGATAATATCCTTTCACAAAGCATTGTTGCCGACGAAGAGTCTGATGTTGAAGAAGACGACCAAAAAGAAGAAGAAGAAGCAAGTCAAGATGCCGAGATGGGAGTCACTGCTAAAGAAGTTTTGGCTGAAGATAAAAGGGATATCAAAGAGGATAAGTTTATTGATTCTGTAATTAATAAATTAGAGGAATTGTGATTAAACCCCTTTTCATTATCTTAAAAACATTTTGTGAAATACTGGCTATTATTATTGTAACGAAAAGATTTATCTCATTCACATTTACCTTCCTTTTGTTTAAGAAAATACATATTTGTTAACATTTGCTACACTTTGCTATTGTTGTTATTATTATCATTATTATTTATTAGTATTATTACCATTATCGGTTTTATACCCTTATACTTACATTTTTTTCACTTATTTACGACTATTTATTATCAATTCAAATACATTCGCCTAACTGTTTAATAATTTACAAAGTAAGTAACACTTTTTTTTAACCAAAAGGATAGATATCATTTAACTAAAGAAAAAACACACAAGAGATAAGATATGAAGTTATATATAATCTAACAATAAATAAAAAAAGATAAAAATAAAGAATTGATAGGAATAAAAAGCTAAGGGAATTGATGAATAAAATAAGGATTTTCCTTATCTTACTTCAATTTTAACGATTTTGGTAAGGTAAACCCATTTGAGTATTTTGAGGAATGTTAGAAGGAGGTTGGGATTGTTGAGCAGGAACAGGTGGGAGAGCAGCTTGTTGATTTGATTGAGTTGGGTTCATTGAGAATTGAGAATTTCTAGAACCGACATTTTCTCTTAAAGTGGTCAATTGTTTAGATCTGAAATTCTCATAGTGGATCAATGAAGTAGTTTCAATCAAGTCATGTAAATGTGTTCTAGTTAAAAAATCTCTAAGGTAAACAAACTCACATTGAGTGACATCTTCGATATTGATTAAACCCCATTTAGTTCTTCTACCTCTCACCAAGTCTCCTTGCTTGGTTTGAATTATCTCTTCTGAACCAATGACAGCAAATGGTAAAAGAGATTTGATGTCGTTGTTTAATTGTTTTTCTTCTTCAGATAATTCATAACCAATGTTTCTCAATAATTCATCTTCATTATCAAGTGGGTAAGTCTTCAAACCATAGTGAGCAAATTGACTTTTTAAGATATTCTTTAATTTTAATCTTTCATCCAAGGTTAAAGTATCAGCCTTGGCAATCACTGGGATAACGTTAGAAATTTCACATAATTTCTTCAAGATCTTAACATCTAATTGCTTTAAACCAACATTAGCATTTGGTTCGATAAAATACAAGATACAGTGAACTCTAGTATCATCAATAAATTTTTCTCTAGTAGCGTTTAATTCCTTTCTCAAGTAAATGTTTTGTTGATCTTTGATATATTTTAAGATAGGATCCCATGCTTTATCGTTGTTAATCTGATCGCCAAAACCTGGTGTATCAATGATGTTTAAGTTCAATTTAACGTTGTTTTCAATCATGGTTTGTGAAGTGATCTTGATCTCGACGGTTTTGTTACTGGTGCTGGTAACTGGATTAGATTTGGCAGCTGAAGTGACTAAATGACTGGAGAACAAAGTGTTGACTAATGTGGATTTACCTAAACCTGATTGACCAACACACATGATGTTTAAAGTAAAACCTCTTTTCAACAATCTATTTTCGATTTGAGTGGTGATGGTATCGAAACCAACATAGTTGCTTGGTTGCATATAAGTATTTGGAGCGGCGGATTCAACGGCAGACATTCTGGTGTAGATAGAATATATGTTCTCTTTTCCCCTTTGATATAGATACTCTGTAAGTAAGTTGCTGGAGCTATATATCAAAACAAGAGTCGTCACCAAAATAGTAGTATATACTGGACTTTTAACTAGCCTTGTTTTGTTTGATCTCTAATTCGCATTTGAAACGCGTCTTTCAAGGGGAGCGCGACTAAAAGAGGGTGGCTATGGGAAATTTCCAGTTACTTAACTCAATTTTCACTATTTTCCCACAGGTTTATTCAGTTTATGACTAAATATCTCGGTACTATAATATTTTGAATTTACAATCAACTACTTAATATACTACAATTACATCATCCATACACGTGAAATTCTCTATAAAGAGCTGAATGTGTGGTTAGAAAAAGGCTCCACGTGACCTAGAGTGCCCGTCTTAGAAATGACAGACGAGAATTTTTGGAATTTTGCAAGAATCAATTATATTCAACCAAGGGAAGAAGGAGAGATCTAAAAGAGATGGAAGAAGATTATAAGAGAGTGTTAACTGGGTTTTGTTTCCATCTTGACAGCCACAGAACAGACCGTTCACATCTTATCAACAATCACTGCATTATGTCTCTTGTGGGAAAAGCATCTGTGTCGCTGATCGACCTCATACCCTCTCTTCTACCTACTATCCCATCTATATCCATCAGACTACCAATACAAAGCAGAGTCCCAGAAAACCAAAATGAATCTTTAAACGAACTAATCACCAAGGAAAGTCTTGTGGACACACAGTTACCAAACGATTTTTTCACCAACAATGGTATCTTGAAAGCCGCCCCAAAGAAGAAGACCTCTCACATGAAGAGAAGACAGAGATTATATTGTCCCGGATCCAAGCATGTCAAATTACAAAATCATTTAAACAGATGTCCTTCCTGTGGTAACTACAAGAGATCACATTTGATGTGTATGAACTGTTATTTTGAAATCAAACAATTCTGGAAAGAGTCTTGGGATAAGGTTCATAACTTAAACCCATACAAAGAAGAATTCGCAAATAAATTAGATGAACAAGTCTTGTATCCAACTAATAAGATGAGACCAGATGTCAAGAAATTACACGAGAAAGAATACGTTGTCAATAGACCTAGTCCTTTACCTGTCGAGACACAAAAGAAACAATAATCTAAGCTAATCTACCATGCATTAGACAACAAGTCTGTTTTTTTTTTTGATGAATTACATTGATTGAATTGCATCATTTGAAACTTACTTCACACATACATAAAATACATACAATACATACAATCCTCAGAACCTGTATATATACCAACATTCCATTTACATTTAAGTAACCCCATGTCATTTATTCTATTGTATTATCCCCAAGTATTTTAAAAGATATAGAGAGCCACTACCTATTCAATCTTTCCAGCGATCATGTCATTTTTCAAAGTGAGGCCGTGAAAAATATTTTTGATATTTATCTTTTATGATTCCATCTTCCCCATAAAACTAACATTATCTTCTCTTCATCTGAACTAAAAGCTCAAAGTCAAGTCAAAGGTACCCAGTTCTTACTACAAAATAGAAATGACACAAGAGAGGGAAATCAAGAGACTGAAAACAGAGCATTCAAAAACCTATAACAGGTCTCCAACTCCTGCATCGGCTGTAAATCCAAGATTTATCAGTGCCTCTACAAAACTGAAAATTAAAAGACACCCATTGAATATAAAACCAAGTGGTAATGAAATAATACTGTCTTCAGAAAAGAGAAAAATGAAATACGAGTCTATTGGAGACTTGGGCTGTTTGCCAGATGAACTTATCTTGGAGGTATTAGATTATATGAAGGACGACTTGAAGAATCTGATAAGTCTTTCGATGACTTCAAGATACTTTTACGCATTGATAACTTCATTAGACGATCACTTCTGGAAATCATATTATTTGCAGCATAATTCATCATTAACAAGTAATTTCAAATGGAGAGGAAATTGGAGGAAAAGTATATTGAACATATCAAATGATTGTTTGTCAAACGTAGACTGGGACTTCATCTGCTCGGATGTGATATACAGACCATATCAATGTTCACAGATAAACTACTCTGACAGTTTTGAATTCATAATTAACGAAGAATCTGAGCTTTGTAATGACCCCAAGCATATTGTACTGGCGAATACATACAACCATCCAAGTGAGATCCCACAAGATATTGTCTCATTGGGCCGTATACCTAGAGTATGGGAAGATTCGATGGATTTGAAATCATTTGATGAAAGTTGGAACAACTATCCATTTATATTAAAAAGAAGAAATAACGACGAAAGCAAGGGATTAAAGGAATGGCCTGTTCATTGGGACTTGCAATATTTACAAAATAGATTTGGTGATGTCTTATTCCGTCAAGAGTCTGTGGATTGGAATTTGAACTTATATTCTGATTACTGCAAAAACAACCAAGACGAAAGTCCATTGTACTTGTTTGACTGCCGGTCAAGAGCAATGTCACAATTGCGTAAAGAGTATGACATCCCACTATGTTTCCAGCAGGATTTATTCAAGGTTTTTGAAGAATGTAGACCTGACCATTCATGGATTATCATTGGACCAAAGAGGTCAGGCTCTACTTTCCACAAAGACCCCAATATGACAAGTGCTTGGAATGCAGTACTCACAGGCTCCAAATTATGGATCATGCTTCCACCAGGTTTGAAGCCACCGGGAGTAATGACAGACTCTACAGAATCTGAAGTCACTACACCATTGGGTCTAGCTGAATGGGTTTTGTCTGGATTTTACAACGATTCTGTGATTTTGTCAGACACAGCAGTTAGTTCGCAGGATCCTAGATTACGTTGTCTTATTGGTGTCACTTTTGCAGGTGAATGTATTCATGTTCCTGCAGGATGGTGGCACACAGTTATCAACTTGGATGATTCGGTTGCCCTTACACAAAATTTTGTTCCATTGGTGAAACTTCCACATGTCTTGAACTTCTTTGATCAAAAGAACGACCAAATCAGTGGATTCCATACCGATCAGCTATACAAATCAATTCAAAATTTATTGAATAAGCAACAACAGCCAGTATCAAAAACCGAGCAGAGTGAGATCAACGAGGTCTTGCAGAAGTTTGTGGAAGACTGCAAGACAACTGAGATTAATGATGAAGATGTTGGTGAACTCAACTTGAACAAATCTTGTATTAAACTTCCTGTTTTTGAATTATTCCAGAGACTATTGATCGATAATGGATACCAATCAGAGTTGGATCAAGCTTTAGAGAAAATGCATGCTATGCAAAGAAAAGAGAGGGAGCCTGTACTGAAGAAAAACGCAAAGTGGGAAATGCTCATTAATGGAGATGATGAAGAGTCAGATCCTACTAAGTCTAATGAAACTAATGCACCAAAATCATTTTCATTTGGGTTTGCATTCGATGAAAGTGATAGTGAAGATGAGAATGGAAATGAAAAGTAAGGATTAAATAACATTTTTCAAAATAAGAAATCATTATCATTAATGTATCATACGTAACTTTATACGTGAAGTAATTATATATCTATTTATTTGAAATTAGCTGAAAGTCTATAACTGATTATTTTTACATTTGTATTTTCCCCTCTGGTTCATTGCAATAATGAACTAACGGTTTCGTAAACTCCCAAGAAAATGGCACCACCAGCACTGATCCACATAGTTCTAGGGCCGATTCCCCTGATGAAAACCTTCATACCTTCTTCCCTGTATAACTCACCAATGAGTTCAAAAACACCAATTTTAGTCTGATTAAGCATTAATCTGGTCTTGATAACATCCAATGGGGTGGTCAAAGCGGCAGCAATACCACCTGCCACAGAACCACATAGTGACCCTTGTAATGGACTTAAAGTATTACCTGTGCTTTGTAAGGATTCTCTCCATCTTAGTTTCAATTGTTCATAAAGTGGGAACTGGATCATAGTAAAGGGTATTTCTCTCATGATAGTAGTATTCCAACCACGGTAAAATCCACGGAGTCTACCTTCTCCTGACTTATTGCTCAACAAGTACTTGAAACTCTCAAATGAATTTTTGAAATGGTTAGCTTGAGTTCTTTGCTTAATAACTTCAGCTGGGACACGCACTAAACAAGCCATGATCTCACCAAATGAAGCACTTAACATATGGTTTATATTCATGATATTCGTCTGACTGAAGGATCCACTGAGGTATTCAGGCAGCACTTTACCCAATTCTCTTTTGGAAGTGTCGTATGTGATGAAGAATAACGATGCACTTGGAGCAGAAGCAATAACACACGAACCTAAACCTTTGTAGATCCCCCTGTATCCTCCATTTGCCCAAAATCCACCTTTGGCCTGCAATCTTGTCTTCAAAGTGTCAATTGGAAAAAACACAAGATCTGTAGCTGTTCCGGAAGCTCCTCCACTCTAATATCATTAAATGTTGAGTTAGTAAAAGATTAGTTTAATAGTATACAGGTTTTTGAAAAATTTCAGATTATTCATACCAAAAGAGAAATCATGAATAGGGACTTGCCCGACTTGCTCTGTGCATTCTGGTCAGTAGACATTGTCTTTCCAGGTTTTTTCTATAGCTTGAAGCCAGGTAATCTGTGATTGAGTTGCTGAGTGTGGGGGTATAACTAAATGTACCCGAAATAGCAGTACCATATATTATCTCTAATATACCCTTTTTGATCAGATTCCATGCTGGACAATCCTCGCATCCGATATCAGACATCTTTCCATTTTAGGCTGTAATTTCCATTTGAGGAAATAAAGTACTACTATATCCCAAATATAGTAATATTAAACACGTGACTACTTATAGTGTTACGCCTTTAGTTGGAACTCCGCAGTTTGGTCGGCCTAATGCCTAATCCGGGAACCGGGCCCGGGAAAATGACTAAATCCGTGCACTTTCTCGGTGGGTTGCCCGTAAAGAGGAGGAAAAGTCTACTCCAAAGCTGAGATTATTGATAAAAGAGGATTATCAAATCAATCGGTCCCTTAGCATTCTTTTCTTTTCTTTGCCCACTGCTTCTCTTTATTATCTTTTGCCTGCATTAGAATAGGAATCATTTGAATACTTGACTCCCCTCTTCTTTGCTACACTTTGCGAAAAATAAATAACTTGAAGTTTTCTTTTACAGGTTTTACTAAATTACAAATCAATAATTGAAAGACTGCAAAAAACGCAAATAATTAAGATGTATTCCGGTTTAAGCAGATATTTCGGAAAGAGAATGCTGTCTACCAGCTCTGTTCTCAGAACTTCAGCTACTTCTATCAACAATGCTTCCACTTCAAAAGTGGTCTCTGCCTCCCATGCTCCTCCTGTTGGCTCTTCAGTTGATTTGAAATTGGTCGATAGAGATTCTTCTCTTTACGGTACTAGACCAATTTACCTTGATATGCAAGCCACCACACCAACTGACCCAAGAGTTTTGGACAAGATGCTTGAATTTTATACAGGTTTATACGGTAATCCTCACTCATCTACACACTCTTATGGTTGGGAAACTGATAAAGCCGTTGAAGAAGCCAGAAAAAATATTGCTCAAGTCATAAACGCCGATCCAAAGGAAATTATATTTACATCTGGTGCTACCGAATGTAATAACATGGCTATTAAAGGTGTTGCCAAGTTCTATGGTAAGACCAAGAAACATATCATCACTACTCAAACTGAACATAAATGTGTTTTGGATTCATGTAGAAGATTACAAGAAGAAGGCTTTGATATCACTTATCTACCAGTTAACGAGGATGGTTTAATCTCATTGGAATTATTAGAGAAATCTATCAGAAAAGATACTGCCCTGGTGTCCATCATGGCTGTCAACAATGAAATCGGTGTTATTCAACCATTAGAAGAAATCGGTAGAATTTGTAGATCAAAGAAAGTTTTCTTCCATACTGACGGTGCTCAAGCCTTTGGTAAGATTCCAATTGATGTCAACAAGTGTAACATTGATTTAATGTCCATTTCATCTCATAAGATCTATGGTCCAATGGGTATTGGTGCTTGTTACGTGAGAAGAAGACCAAGAGTTAGATTAGAACCAATTATTAACGGTGGTGGTCAAGAAAGAGGTTTAAGATCAGGTACTTTAGCCCCACCTTTAGTTTGTGGTTTTGGTGAAGCTTCAAGATTAATGGTTCAAGAATACGATAATGACAGAGCTCACATTGACAGATTAGCCAACAAATTAATGTCTTCTTTATTAGCTATGGAACACACTCAATTAAACGGTTCTGCTACTCACAGATACATGGGATGTGTTAATGTCTCATTTGCCTATGTTGAAGGTGAATCTTTATTAATGGCTTTGAAAGATATTGCCCTGTCTTCTGGTTCAGCCTGTACCTCTGCTTCATTGGAACCATCATATGTCTTACATGCCCTAGGTGCAGATGATGCCCTTGCTCACTCTTCTATCAGATTCGGTATTGGTAGATTTACCACCGAGGAAGAAGTAGATTACGTTATCAAGGCATTAACTGAACGTGTTACTTTCTTAAGAGAATTGAGTCCCTTGTGGGAGATGGTTAAGGAAGGTATAGATTTGAATTCTATTGAGTGGGCTGGTCATTGATTTAATTGATTAATTGAACTACTTCTCTATTATTCATTCATTCATAATATCATTTATTTATTTCATTTATTTTTTTATTAACAATACCATCGCTTCCTTCATCTCTACACAAAACCCCTTTTCTTTCTTTATTCATTCGAGTTTATAGTTCTTGTGACTCTTTTTTTTAAAAAATTACCAATCTCTTAATTAGTATATAGTAGGTAAATAGGCACACATAAATGGTTATTAACATAATAACAAAACACAAACAATTTTTTGAAAGTATTGTATACAAAAAGTATAAAAAAGAAAACGTATTTAAAAAGAGTAAATTTAAAACAAAACAAACAAACAAAAAAACAAATCAAAGCAGAGAAAACGCCAATTGAAAAGAATAAAGGAATAGAATTAGAAAAAATGATATAATATATTGTACTTTTGAACTTATTAAAATCATTCATCCACATCTGGATTAATAACTCTTAATGGTCGCTGTTGTGTAGCATCGGGTAAACTGCTATCACTGAACCTTCTTGTGAAACCAGGCATTTGTAAATTCGAATCATCAGATCCACTTCCACCTGAACCACCTTGTCTTCCATGTGAGAAATTACCTGAGTTAGAATAACCCATTGAAGTACCACCAGCAGCAGTACCACCGGCAACGGCACCAACAGTACCAGAGTTGCCAGCCATAGCGGCTGATCCACTACTAACGTTTCTATTCATGACATTACTATTCGGTACTCCATTATTGGATCCACCTTGTGCCACAGGAACAGCATTACCGTATCCAAAACCATATCTATATGAGTGAGGTTCCTTTCTTGCTGGTTGATTATAGTCTTGTGGAGGGTTAGCAAATGGGCCACCATCGGCCTGGACTCTATTGGCGGCGACACCTGCAGCACCAGCCATACCGGCAGCACGAGCAGCACCAGCCATACCACCACTTCCAGCAGCTGCACCATTATTTGCAGCTGCTACAGAAGGATGTGGTGGGATGTTAGTTGGGTCGATAGAAGGTGGAATAATCATTGAGTTTCTAGACATTGTGTTTTGTTCCATCATATTTGAGATATCTTCGTCGTCTTGTCTCTTTCTACGTCTCCAGAGACAAAATGCGACAATTGCACCAATTATAGCAATACCAACAACACATCCAACGACAATACCTGCTATAGCACCACCTGATAATTTCTTACTACCACTGGTTGACTTATTTGAAACAGAATCAGATCCTGATGATGAAGTTGAGCTTGCAGATGGAGAGCCAGAAGATGAAGTAGCTGATGAAGATGAGGTTGATGCGGTTAATACCACTATGGATGTTTCAGTTGTACCTGGAGAAGTGTCTGTAACCACAGAGACATTTGAACCATCTGAAGATGTAATAGAGGCAGATGTTTTATGTGAAGTTGAAGAAGAAGAAGATGAGGAAGTAGATGATTTAGTGGTAGAGGAAGATGAGGAAGTAGAGGAAGATGAAGAAGTAGTTGAAGATGAAGAAGTAGTTGAAGATGAGGAAGTAGTAGAGGATACAGTAGTTGAAGAAGAAGGACCACCAGTGGAACTACTTTCTGCCTCAGTACTACTACTAGTATCATCTGTACTGCTACTACTGTTACTAGTATCTTGTTCCACAGTATCATCACCGTAGACAGAGTAGTAATCTGTTCCACCACCACAAATATTCATGGGATACCCAGCACAACCAGTATCACAGTTTGAATCGCTGACGGCATCACTTGAGTCCGGTATAGATGAACCACAGAAACACTCATCACCGTCTAATAACGCAGCAACAGCGTATCCTTCACACTGCTCTTCACAGTATGATGTGGATTGGTATAAGTATGACTGAGCAGAGCCAAGATCGTTAACTGAAGATATGGCAAAGCAGCCAACGTAGGTAAAGGCCGCCGACGAGATTTGCGGTAAGTGTAAAGCCGCCAAGATCAATTGGTATTTCGTTACACTATGCATGATTTAAAAGTAAAGATATTTGTAAAAGTGGTATCAAAGAATTAACGTGTGAACGAAAGTAAGTTTCGAAGTGAAGTGAAAAAAATAAAACACTAAATGAAGTTCAGTTGAAATGCAGGAATAAAAGTAAAACACGGTTCTATGTGGAGAATTTGGCAAGCTTAAACTTTAGTATACACGTTGAAAAAAAAAAAAGCCAATTATTGTCGCTTAATATCAATTAATACAGCTAACGAGTGAATATAATGTCTTAAAGAGCAACTAAAACTTTATGTGTGCGTTGCTTTTTAGATCAGTTATGAATATTCAGTCTGCCTCGTTACGAGATGAAATGTAAACAAAGGAGCGAGCGGATTTGCAGAGATCAGACGAGACAGGAAGAAAATGCACGGCACGTGGAAGAAAAACACAAGAGCACAGAGAAAAGACAGATCAATGGGGGGTTAGCACAGGGACCGAAGCAGATGTGAAGACGAACGTGAATTAAGAGAGTTGTTGAGTTTGAAAGCAAAGAGGTGGTTATAAGCAGTTGCTAGACAGGAGAAAAGGAAAAAAGGAAATCTGGAATCAGACAGAAAGAGGCAGCGTTTATTTTTCTGTTAGGCGAGCGGCTTCTTTGCTGTTTTTCTTTTTTTCCCCCCTCTGACACGACACCGCTGGATGTTGTATTGTGATATCTTAGAGAGTGTGTTACCTTTAGTTTAATTGGTTACTAGTACGCTAAGTAGATTAGGAGTATTAATCGAGAATTTATTTAGAAAAACTTATACACAAATAAATAAAGTTAAAAAAGAGTTTACGATTCAAGCACCTGGAACGTGTGACACTTTAGAAGCAATAGGCATGATATCTTCAAAAGTTTCATCTGTACGTTGCAAGTCCTTTTCAACAGAAGTGGTTTCTTGGACTTTGTAGTATAAGACAGGTAAGACGACAATCAAGGCAAATAACAATAAACCCCATGAGGAACCCCACATAGCTCTGTGAGATTTGCCCATTTCGTCTAATTTCCAAGCAATGGTAGTACCTGCAGATTGAATACCTTTATAGTAACCAGCGTAGATGGCAGCTTTACGAGAAGAGTTGGTTAAAGAACCCATAAGCCAATATGTGAAACATTGCCAGACGGCATCGTAGAAACCGTAGAACATATAAAGGAACATTGGTCCAATGTAAGCACTGTCTTTGAAATCAATAACTGGTGGGTTGTCGTTTATATCATGGTTCTTGACAAATAAGTAACCAAGACCCCAAAGGATGTTAGTAACAACAAAGGTGAAACCCCAAGCAATGTAAGCTCTTGACTTTCTTGAGACCCATGGTAAATCACATAAGTAACCAATGATCAAAGAACCAATCATTTGCATGAACCAGAACAATAAGGAGTTTAATGATCTAGTTCTGACATTAAAGAAAGAAGTATTGAAATCGGATTGTTCATAAGTGTAGAACCAATTAGAACAAAAGAACATTGGGAATAAAAGACAAATCCATGGTTCCTTCTTTAAAGTTAAGATTAATTCCATGACTTCGGATTTTAAAGTTGGAGATTTTTGATAAATGACCTTAGTACCATCAGCTCTAATAACTCTGGAGACAGGTAACATAAAACAAGCCAATGCGGCACCAACTAAAGTTAAGACTAAGAAGGCAACATAAGTACCGTTATCAACACTGGTTGATGTATTAGAGTGGATAGATCTAGCTAATGGGATAATGGAACCAATAACGGCACCAATGTTGAAAATAGACCAGAACATAAAGAAGTATCTACCTTTGTGAGATTCAGTTGGGTAAGACATCAACATAGTACCTTGGGCACTCCAAAGACAAGAAGCAGTTAAACCTAAGAAACAACCTGCAAAGATAATAAAACCTCTATTAGCAGTGTTAGAGTAACATAAGAAAGAAGCAACGTATAAAGAGTAACCAGTACCACCAAATGCTAAAGTGTATCTTAAACCAAAGACGTTACAAATAGTACCTGACAAGAAACCAACAGTGGAGAAGACAGCATAAAGGGCAATATTAGCTTGATCGGCTAAATTAGCATCAGATAAACCAGCACCACCTAAACCAGAAAGGGCGTTGAACATACCTGGACATAAGAAACAGACAAATGAGACCATAAAGACTTGGACGATAGAAGAGGAGTAAGAAGGTAAAAAGGAGATGTATCTTTTGTTGTACCATTTAGTTGGGTCAAATTCGTGTGGGATCATTTGGTGTTGATCGATAGAATTGGAAGTCTCTGTGAGAATAACCTCTTCCTGAGGGTTTGATTTTTCATCGTTATAAGACATTTTGAAGAATGAAGTGAAGTATAATTAATTCAAATGATATGCGGTTATACTTCTATGTGCGTCATATGAAGTCAAAATAAATTTAAGATAAAGCAGACCAGCTAGCCTTATTTTGGAATAATAGAATAAAAGAGGGTTTAAAGTTCCTTCTTGAAAGGTTGATCCGTGATGATGATGATGATGATGATCTTGATCTTGATCGACTAGTGTGTGAGATGGTAAACAGGGATAAAACAGGGATTCAGATCAAGTACAACAGCAGCATGAAGGGGGGAGCAGGAGGGGGGTATTTATAAAACCAGAGGTGTGTGGTCGTAAACTAGTGTCGTCAAAAGACAGGGAATAGTATATGCTCAAAGATGGAGAAGCAACAGGTGAGCCATCTGCTATCTAATCTTTGTACTTGTGCTCCTCGAATGTTACATTTGAGCAGCGATAAGAAGATACGACATTGCAATGTTACACTCTAACGCAACACCTGCGAGTGTTGCACCGGCGGGATTGTTCAAGGGTAGTATAGTATATTTGTTTATAATTTGACGTGCAGCAGTATGGGGTGCCGATATGGACAAAGGGAACAGTTTGGCAGGTCAGCTATATGGTCTTGGTATTGATTACTGTTACATGTAAACGTAGTAGATCTCTACCATATGATCTATTCTAGAACAAATAGTCGTACAATATACTATAGAGCCAATCTCCAGATCCAATCCCTTTTTTTTGACTTGGCAGAGATAAAGACGTTATCATATTGTCAATCTAATGAAAAGATCAGAGTAGTACTACAAATCATTCATACTACAGATAATACAAGCACAAGACGGAAAAAAAAACATGAGACCTTGAGTGAATGGAACAACCTACGGAACAATCGTAACATCAAGGTCGCTAAGAATAATCAAAGTGTAACAGTAATACTAAATACCATTCACAAGCCCATAACCGTTACAGCATACAAGCTAAGGTCTCCATGCGGTAATTGGGCAGATTCAGATAATAGCATCGTAAGAGATAGTAGAGATATGAAAATACCTAGAGATTAGACTGATAAAGAATGACAGCAACAATAGATTGATGCAAACAAACAAAAAGCCAATGTCTCGATGCAATACAATCAGGGGTAAATGCTACATTCAATTGTTACATTTGCTCCATTCTCACCAAGTCCCAGAACAGTAATTTCCATAAAGGGAAACTAATATTGAGTAAGCTCCTTAAAGGGAAACAAACTTATGCAAAGCGGGGAGTTACCGTTGGAGCTGGTTGTTTTTACTCTTTTTATTCTTGTCTAGTAGATGAAATTGAATGGGACAAACATATATTTAGAATGTGGGGAAGTTACATAAATGGTTTATTTAATGATCTCTTTTATGTTTAAACTGTGTGAATTATATGGTAAATCTAATGATATTTCTGTTCCTTTTCATGACTTAGACTTAATTAATAATATAAGCTGAATTATAGTAAAGTTAACATTTACCTTATACATATATACTAGACATATTTCCATTCAATAAAATTCAATAAAGAGGTACAAAACGTTAAGACTAAATTGCATTAAAACATAAATAATTATATATAATTTATCCTCGAGAGAGAAAAAAACAAAAAAAACAGAACAAAGACGAGTAAGCATAGAATTTACAAATAAAGATTAAATTCTATTGTCATTTCTATGATAATTTAATGAATAAATATGATGATTTGAGTAAGTTAATTTCAACTTTTCAAATTTAGCACGCACATGAACTGAAATTATCATTTTCAACATGAATATTAACCGCGTCTGAATAATCATCATCAAATTCCAAACTTTCTTCTTGTTGTAAAGCATTTCTTGCAACAACATCAAACGCTTGTTCAACATTAACAGCTTCCTTGGCACTCGTTTCAAAATATGGTAAATTACCAAGGTTATTACATAAAGTTTGAGCTTTCTTTGAACTTATTAATCTCTTGTTTTCTTCAACATCAATTTTATTACCAATGACAACAAATGGGAAATTATCTGGATCTTTTATATTTGCTTGAACCAAGAATTCATCTCTCCAAAATTGTAAATTCTCAAATGATTTGGTATTAGTGACATCGTATACAAGTACACAACAATCTGAACCACGATAAAATGCAACACCAAGACTTTGAAATCTTTCCTGGCCCGCAGTATCCCATATTTGCATAGTGACTTCCTTATCGTCAATTATCATTTCTTTTGGAGAAAAATTAGCTCCTATGGTGGCTTTATATTGTTGATTGAATCTTCCATAGAGAAATTGGTCCATAAGGGAGGATTTACCAACACCTGAATCTCCCAGTATAACTACTTTGAGAAATGTCTTCTTATGATTATGTACCATTTTGAATTATGTGATTATGTGAATATGATAGGAGTATATAATAGCCCTTTTTTCCCCCTTTATCTATATGTTATCTATTATTCTGTAACTCCAGTTATAATATTATTTCTAGATGGCGTACTTGTGTCTTGCTTGGGTTGGTATGGAGTAAGTCTGAGTAATCGAGTCTTTTAATTGTGCAACGCTAAATTTTGCAGAACAGTATTTTATGATTGTGATATTGCGTTAGCAAAAAAAAAATCGGATTATTACAGAGTTGTATGCGTGTGCAATTTCTGTATATGTGAGTGCTGTGTTGTACTTTGCCCTGCTTACTAGTCCTTGTTGTATCTTATCTCTCTCTTCCTTTTGCTTTCTACTCGTCCGCTAGATGGCTGCCATGCCTGATAAGAGCCTTTGAAGGGAGGGTTACTCTTAGATATCACATTCACAATTGTTGTTATTGTTTTAGTAGTAAATATATGTTGAGCCGCATTCCTTAATATTTTTAAAAATTATTTTTTTTTTAGAAGGAAATGGAGGGATTGAATAAATTGAAATGAATGTGCTTTAAAAGTGTATACTATCATATCTACTCAAGTTGGCTACCCAGATACTTTGGAATTACTTGTTTTAAAAGAAAGGATAGCTCACGATGAGAAACTTGCGTATCTTGAATAGAGGCCAAGTTGGCGTCCACTCTAGAACATACCCCGATTTGCAAGTCGTCACCTCATCATTTGATGCAATCTCAGATAGTATAACCACAGTTCTCTCCTCAGAGGAGTCTCTTCTCATGGAAGTCCAGCAGTCCATGAAAAACGGTGAAGTGAAAGTACTAGCCTCTTTCCCAGTCAAACCAAATGATTCCCTGTTGTCATTCCAACATTTTGCTGATTCAATGCAATTGATTTTTGTCTTCCAACAAGGTGATATCATTACTGCTTCTTATGACTATGCTAATCCCGACCCAGATACTACCATGGTAGAAATTGCAGGTTCCATTGATTGTGGGTTAGAATGTTCTGCATGGTCTCCAGATGAAGAAACCTTGGCAATCATGACCAACGAGAAGAACATTTTGTTACTTTCAAGATTATTCGAACCAATCTCTGAAAGATTCATGAACCCTAATGAAGTCACTGCTAATAATCAAGTCTCTGTTGGTTGGGGTAAGAAGGAAACTCAATTCCAAGGTAAAGGTGTCAAGGCATTAGAAAGAGAAAGAGAAGCTTTAAAACACGCTGGTTTAAACATCGATAGTGATAATGCTATCTTGCATGATCCAACAGTTCATGATGTTCAAAATGGTAATTTGAGTTTATACGATACTCACAAGAGTAAAATATCTTGGAGAGGTGATTGCCAATTTTTCTGTCTTACTTCAATCGAAGAAATCAACGATCCATCAACTGATCAAATGACTCAACGTAGAGTTATCAGAGTATACACTAGAGATGGCGAGTTAGATAGTTGTTCCGAGGCAGTCGATGGTCAAGAAGATAACTTATCTTGGAAACCACAAGGTTCCTTGATTGCGTCTACTCAAAGAAGATTTGAAGAAGAAATTCAAGAAGAAGTCTTGGATTTGATTTTCTTTGAAAGAAATGGTTTAAGACATGGTGAGTTCACATCAAGATTAGAACCAGGTTCTAAGATTGTCGACCTTGATTGGTCTTCTAACTCTGAAATCATTGCATTCCAATTACAAAACTCTATTCAAATTTGGTCAACTAAAAATTATCACTGGTATTTAAAACAAGAAATTAAAAGTTTTGAAAATCAAGATATTAAATTCATGAAGTTCCATCCTGAAAAACCATTAAGATTGATGATTGGTACTCAATCCAGAATTGAAATCATCGATATGACATATAACATCATCTCAGGTCCAACATATGCTCCATACGATATTGGTATGACCCTTGTCATTGATGGTAACACATGTATGGTTACACCTTTCTCAATGGCTAATGTCCCACCTCCAATGTCTTTAAGGGAAGTCGACATTGACGCACCAATTATTGATTTGGCTGTTTCCCAATCTAATACTAAGATAGCCATTCTTTCTAATGAAGCCGTGGAATTGGCTACTTTTGACCTAGAAAATATCATCAAATCAGGTAAACATCCACATGTCATTTCCAAGATTGATAAATTACAATTTGCTGCTGAATACGATCGTCTTAGACAAGTTCAAGTGATTAAGGATGATATCATCGCTGTCTTGTTTGACAGTGGATCTATGTCACGTATTGCATTCATTGATATAGTTGATCCTTCCATGCCTGCCGTCTTGTATACTTTTGATATACTGAAATCCAAGGCCGTTTTAATCAAAGTAGATGCTACATTTGAGATACTTTCATATGAATTAGTCAATAGTGAGGTTTACACTATTGATTCCATCACTTTTCAAGAAACTAAAGTTACCAAGTTCCCAATGTTATGTACCGATTACCAATTAATCAAATTGAATAACGACCTAAATGAAGAAGAGTTTACATCTGGCGAGAGCTGGAATACTGGAAATGTTATTGCATTTGGTATGTCTCAGAATGGTAAGTTGTTTGCCAATGGCAAATCACTGTCTTCTGGTGTGACTTCTTTATTAATTACCGAGTCTCATTTGTTATACACCACAGCTCAGCATCAATTGAAATTTGTTCATTTGTTAAACAATATCTCATTATTTACCGAAGAAGGAAACGAAAACGTCTTGGAATCTGCAGCTGATGATCATGATGAGAGAACAAGAATGATTGAAAGAGGTTCAATTTTAGTTTCAGCTATCCCATCTAAGTCTTCAGTTATCTTACAGGCTCCAAGAGGTAATTTGGAAACCATCTGTCCAAGAATCATGGTTTTAACTGGTGTTAGACAAGATATCAAGGCCAAGAACTACAAGAGTGCGTTCATGACTTGTCGTACTCATAGAATCGCGTTGGATATCTTACATGATTATGATCCTGCTTTATTCTTCAATAACGTGGAATTGTTTATTAATCAATTAGGTTCTGTTGAGTACTTGGATTTATTCTTATCTTGTTTATTAGACGAAGATGTCACTGAGACCAAATATAAGGAAACCTTAACCAGAGTCGACGAAGTCACCAATGGTTTCCAAAATATTAACATCAATACCGATGCTAATGCAACAGAAAAGGAGCAAAGCTCTTCAAGTAAGGAGAAGGTCAGTAATATTTGTGAAGCTTTATTATCTGTTTTATTACAACCTAATTACAAACCTAAATATTTACAAACAATCATTACTGCGTTTGCATGTCAACATCCACCAAAGACTGTTGAAGCATTAGAGTTGATTGGTACTTTTGACAACGACTCTGAAATTGAAAAGTCAGTCCAACATTTATGTTTCTTGTCAGATGTCCACAAATTATATGATATTGCATTAAGTATCTATAACATTCCATTGACATTGGTAATTGCCCAACAGTCCCAAAAGGATCCAAAGGAATATTTACCATTTTTACAAAACTTACATGTGCAACCTGAGCTAAGAAAGAAATTCATGATTGACACTTACTTGAAGAGGTACGAGAAGGCCTTGGACTCATTGACTCAAATCACCGATGAAGATCAACTAGCTTTAGACCAAGAGATTCTAGCATATGTTGTTGATCATGCTCTTTATAAGCACGCTTTGAAAATCTACCGTTACAAGCCCGAGAAGTATAGCGAAATTCTCAAGTCATATGCAAGTTACTTACAATCCATTCAAGAATACACAGAAGCTGGTGTTACTTTCGATCAATTGAAAATGTACGATTTGGCATTGGAAAACTACGTTATGGGAAAGAAATGGAAAGAAGCTATGTCATTATGTCTCAAACCTGAATTGAAACACAAGTTAGCAGAAACATCAGAAAGATTAGTTCAATTGTTGAGTGATGCCCACGATTACTCATCTGCTGCATACATTGAATTCAAATACTTGAAGAATATTGAAAGATCATTGAATCTGTATTGTAAAGATTACGCTTTCGAACAGGCCATCTTACTCTGTATGGAAGAAGAAAACTGTGCAAGTTTAATTGAAACTGTTGTTGATCCTGCTCTTGGTGAAGGTTTTGGTACAGTTGCCGAGCTGCTTGCTGACTGTAAAGGTCAAGTAAACTCTCAATTGGCAAGATTAAGAGAATTAAGAGCTAAGAAAGAAGAAGATCCATTTGCTTTCTACGGAGAAAACGGTGAGAATGGTGATACCCCAGATAACGTTTCTATTGCAGCTTCTGAAACCTCTACAAAAGAATCTTTCTTTACTAGATACACAGGTAAGACTGCAGGTACTGCCAAGACAGGTGCTTCGAGACGTACAGCCAAGAACCGTAGAAGAGAAGAGAGAAAGAAGGCAAGAGGTAAGAAAGGTACCATTTATGAAGAAGAGTATCTTGTTAAGTCTATTGGTAGATTGTTAGAGAGATTAGATACAACTTCTCCTGAAGCTACCAGATTAATAGAAGGTTTGTTGAGAAGAAACATGATTGAGCAAGCCTACCAAATTCAAAAGAACTTTACAGAGTTGATCGCCTTGATTAAAGAACATATTGAAGAGATCTACAATATTAGTGAAAGAGATAGAGAAAGAGTCGATGATAATGGTATCGTTTATCTTGTGCCTGAGATACCTGTTCCTGAGGTCAAGGACTTCCCAATCAAGAACGTTCTTGATTACTAGATTTAAGCACATACCCCCTATATTTATTCCACTACATAACACATATATAAGACATACATAGTAACAATAATGCTACTCAAAATGTATACAAGCTACAACTCCAATACACTAAACTATACAATAAAAAAGAAAACAAACAAAAGTCTAGCGTGTTTAGTTTTGAAGTGTGGTGCGAGGAGTGGAGGGACCATAGTTGATTGATAGGAGCTAACAAAAGAACACATATTGCAGCAGATCTTTATACCGATATATACTTCCCGGAATATCGATCAATTATCTGCCGGATAGCATACTTAAAGCAATTAAAATGGTTTCTCCATATATGGCTCTTGCCGAGGCAGGAGAAGGTTACGTGGTTCAGCTTTCCTCAGATCCATCCTCTAGCTGTTTACTGATCAATCGCTCAGGTAATTGTTCTTTAGTTGACAGGGAAAAGGCCAATATTCGTTCCTCCTTTTCGACAATTGCAGGTATTATCGGTATTGTGCACTTGCACACTAATTACTACTTGATCACTGCCACTGGTGCGTCTGAAGTGGGTCAAATTTATGCTGGTAAGAAAGTCTACAAGCTTACTTCTCATGCCATTATCCCATTGACTACTATCAAATACGCTATTGACGAAGATGAAGTGAAATATTTAGATTTATTGAAGACTCACTTGACCGAAGCTACTTTGTACTTCTCCTACGATTATGATCTTACCAGAAGATCTAATAGTCAGACCTCTCCATTATCCTCTGCTTTAATTGATACAGAGTTCATGTGGAACTACTACGCTTCTCAAGAATTGTTCACTTTAGCTGAAAAGAATCCTGCTGCAGGTGCATTCATCTTACCCTTCATTTACGGTTATGCTAAGTTTGTAAGAACCAAAATTAACATGAAACCATTGACCTTTGGTTTGGTTACTAGAAGATCAAACCACAGAGCAGGTACCAGATATTTCCGTCGTGGTATTGATAAGGATGGTTACGTTGCCAACTTCAATGAGACTGAACAGTTCCTAATTGTTCATACCGATACTAATAAGGACGAGATCTTTTCTTACACTCAGACAAGAGGTTCCGTTCCTGTATTTTGGGCTGAAATGAACAACTTGAAATACAAGCCTGATCTATTAATGGGTCCAGGAGATTACGTTGCTACTAGAAAACATTTCAATAGAACAATCTCTAAATACGGAACTCATTATTTGGTCAATTTAGTTAACCAAAAGGGTTATGAAAAACCTGTCAAATTAGCTTACGAAAATGCTGTGACAGCTTTGGCTAACGATTCTATCAAATACACCTATTTTGATTTCCATCATGAATGTAGAAAGATGAGATGGGATAGAGTTAAGTTATTACTTCAACATTTAAGTGAATTAGGTCTTTCTAATACCGATTACGCTTGTTCTATAGCTACTACTAATGAAAAGTTTTCAACATCTTTGGAAACACTTAAAAATCAAGGTCATACAGTCAGAACAAACTGTATGGATTGTCTTGATAGAACTAATGTTGTTCAATCTACTTTGGCCCACTGGGTTTTACAAGATCAATTAGAAAAAGCTGGTATTATTCCAAAAGGTGGAAGAGATTGGAAGGAAACCGACCCTGCTTTCAACTTTATCTTCCAAAATGCTTGGGCCGATAATGCAGATGCAGTTTCCAACTCTTACTCCGGAACAGGTGCTTTAAAAACTGATTACACCAGAACAGGTCAAAGAACAAGAAAAGGTGCCTGGAACGATTTTGTGAATTCCATTACTAGATACATCAAGAACAACTACAAAGATGGTTCAAGACAAGATGGTTATGATTTGTTTCTTGGAAATGTACTCCCATTCGAAATGGCCACTTCTCCTTTCCAAGACTTGAGACCAAGCGCTACTCAATCTGTCCCTTACTTCTTGTTAGCATCATTAACCGTGTTCATCACTTCTATTATATATCCTAAAGGGTCATTATACGAGAAATCCAACATTGCTTTACTTGGTATTTGCTTTGCTGTTTTCTCTTTCTCTCTCAGATATATGATCAGCAAGGGACCTCAATTTGTCAACTGGCCAAAATTATCAGCTTTGGATTTCTTAACTAAAAGAGAAATCTCAACAGATGGAAACTTCTCCGGCTTGCTCTTTGAGAAGGCACACACATACAATAAGTTTACTGAAGACACTAAGAAAGAGTAATAGAGAAAGCGAAAGATTTTTGATTATAAATACTCATATATATACAGATACGTACCCGTTTTTTTTTACCATTTTTTAATCTATGTTGTTAATAACGCAAATGTAATATAAGATAAGATAAGGATTTTGTCCACGCGTTTAGCAAATGACTCCTCTACTCCGCGCACCTCATGTGATTAATTGCAATAGTTGAGTCATCTTGACGAAATCATCTAGCAATGCAAATTGAAATATTTCAGTATTTGCAAGTTTGGGCACACATTTGCAAAGACAACAACACTTCTTAAGTTTATAGAAAACTAACACAATGTCATTGGAAAGAGAAGAACAGCACTACTTTGGTGCAGGTCCTGCATTACTCCCAACTAGCGTCTTACAACAGGCCGCTAAAGATTTAATCAACTACCAAAATATCGGTTTAGGTGTTGGTGAGATCAGTCATCGTTCAGGCCCAGCAGGTGCCATTATTGACTCCACCAAGGCTAACTTGAAAGAGTTACTTGATATCCCAGATACTCATGAAGTTTTCTTCTTACAAGGTGGTGGTACCTCTGGTTTTTCATCCTTGGCTACCAATTTGAACTCTGCTTTCCTTAAGAAAACAGGCAAGATCGGTACTGCCGGTTATGTTATCACCGGTACTTGGTCTAAGAAGTCATATGAAGAAGCTCAAAGATTAGGTATTTCAACTGAAGTTTTCTTAGATTCTAAGAAAGTTGATGGTAAATTTGGTGATATCCCATCAATTGACAAGTGGTCTATTCCAGCTGATTTATCCAACACTTCATACGTTTACTTCTGTGATAACGAAACAGTCAATGGTGTCGAATTTCCAGAATTCCCATTTGACAAGTTTCCAGGCGTAGAAGTTGTTGCTGATATGTCATCTGACTTCTTATCCAAGAAGATCGACATCAGTAAATACGGTTGTATTATGGCTGGTGCTCAAAAGAACGTTGGTCTTGCAGGTATCTCTATCTATATCATCAAGAAGTCTCTTTTGGAACAAGCATCAGATGAAGAACTCAAGGCTTTGAATGCACCAATTACTCCAATTGCATTCCACTACCCAACTGTTGTCAAGAACAATTCCGCATACAACACCATTCCTATCTTTACATTACACATTATAAATCTTGTATTGGAGAATTTATTAGCTCAAGGAGGTATTTTAGCACAACAAAAGGAGAACGAGGAGAAGGCAAGTCTTTTATACAATGCTCTTAGCGAGTATTCTACTGTCTACAACTTACCTGTTGTTCCAGCTGTTAGATCCAAGATGAATGTTGTTTTCACTATTACTGACGGTTCCTTAGATTCTGAATTTATCAAGGAGGCTGGTGAAGTAGGTCTTAGTGGATTAAAAGGTCACAGATCTGTTGGTGGTATGAGAGCTTCTTTATATAACGCCGTTTCTCTCAACAGTGTTACTCTCTTGAGTAAATTTGTCAAAGAGTTTGGTGAGAAACACAAATAAGTATGATTACATTTATCTTAGGGACACTTACTTTCTCCATATGTAGAAGAAAAGAATACTATCATCTTAATATTAATGAAATCTAATAATGTACAACCTAAAAGTAACAAATATATATACATATATGCAGTAAAATCTATAGCAAAACCAATCATAATTCCTCATCATCGATAGTGGAAAATCCGTTAACATAGTAGATCATCTCGCATTTTTGATCTATATCAAGATAACTATGGATTACACCCGAGTCGCCTGAAATGATAAACACGATTCTTTCGCATGACTCACAAATCTTAGAAGCTATAGCCCAGTGTTTCATCTTGACTTTCAAATCCACAGTTTTAGAGTTATCCACACCATTTCCACTTCCTTCCTCTTCATCATTAAATGCTTCGTTATTTTTCACTTCTAGTATCTCTTTCCATTGAATACTGACTTTTCTTTGTTCCTCAACAATGATAAACTTCAAGTAACCCTGAGTATTTGTCGAAATGGTTACCGAATCAGATGTTTTATATCTTTCAATTCTCTTGAATAAGGGTAAGATCTTATTAGGAAGTACCACACACATATCTATTCCTGAAATTGTGGGTTCTCGTATTCTTTCATCACTTTGAATCTTCAGAAGCCGTACTGGTATATTGAACGAATGACTCACCGTGGAATTGATATTGATTTGCTCAAGATAGAATAAAGACAATGACGCCAGTGTCTTTGACTGTGCTGAGGCAGCGTCACCATTAGGTCTTGGGTTTCTCTGAAGTCTCATGACTAGACTTGAATTCACGTTAGATCGCTCAAAATGTTTTAAAACTTGGTACAAAGGATCAATATTTATTTCTAGTGCAATGACTTTTCTCACCGAGTCAACAAAATAAGATTCAAAAATGCTGCTGCTTAATTTGCACCAAGCTTGTGGTTCTCCAGTGACGGCAGATATAATACACAGTTGATCTTCAAGAAATCGAAATACGCATTGTTTTCGCAGATTCAGGAGTATCCCCAACGCTTTTTTGAACTCAGCAACCTCGACCAGCGATACCTTTAGCTTCATAGCATGTATTTCCTCTGAAGTAGTTCAATCTGCCTTGGACATGCAATTCTGGATAAATCTATCAAAAAAAATATGCTATTTGAAACCGTTTTAAGATAATCAAGCATAGATCAGATTGCAGAGGCAAGTCTGATCGACGCGCGTCGCGTCGACAGCTTATCCGGAGTTTAAAAAGTGGGGTTGAATGTGGAACCAAGTATCTCTACTTTATTCTTTAGTCCATTCTTGAACAGCGATTGTAGGTAAAAAAGCTTAGTAATTGGTATCGGAAACTTAAAAACGATTGTACACATAGCTAGTTGAAAAGTATACAGCTACAATGGGAAACACATCATCAAAGGCTGCTCGTAGACTCAGAAATGTTTCTGCGGAGGGCCAGAAAGAAGCTTTGAAAAACGTCAAGAGTTTAGCTATGGAGCAGAACAAAGCTATGAAGCCAACAAACATAAAAACACAGAAACAGGACCAAAAAATAGATAAAGAAGAAGTACCGGTAAAGACTCCTGAGAAAAGACAAGATTTTGTAAGCAGGGCCATGTCTCTTGGTGTGGTACAAGTGAACGAGACAAGAACAAAGATAGATCCAAACCACGAATCGCTCAGGCAACTAAAGAACAGAACAAGGATCCAGAATGAGTTTGAAGCTTCCAAGGCTTCAGCTAATAATGCATCAACTGAAGGTCATAGACATTTTCCAGGTGTGATACCTGAGTCGGACGGTGAAAGGTTGGGATCCAACAAGTCTGAATTTGTTAATCCCACAAGACTGACTGAAATACTACAATTCTATAAAGATAGCACAAAACAGGGAAATAAACTTGATAAAAAAGCATTTTCAGAGCAAGTATCAAATAAGTTTGATCTAAATATAAAGACAGTGCATAATCTAGTAAGTCTACTGTCACAACAGAGTATAAGATTACCACACTTAAAAGCCGTTGTTCCCAATGTCACAGCGACTTCTGTACTTGAGGATAGTTTCCGTGGTAATGATAAGCAAGAAAAGCCCAAGAAGATCACAATTGTGGATATGGATGATCCTATAAATACACAAAATGGGAAAGCCGACGAAAGGACTGTACCGACACCTAGCGGATAGATATAAAACATATAACAACGATATTGCCAATATAAAAGTCATCTTAATTTATATTTTTACCTATAATGTATATATATATGTATATGTATATGTATATGTATATGTATATGTATACGTATAACATGAGCCCCGAATCAGTAAAGACCAACTAAAATCATTGAGAAGCTTATTAATCCAATACCAATACACGCCCAAACCAAGACAAATCCCTGTTTACCACCAAATGAGATTGATGATGCAAACATTTGTAAACCAATAATGGTTAAAAACCCAGAAGTCATAGAGATCAAAAGACCAAATATCATATTATTTGAATCTGAGTCCATATCTAATGACTTGTTTCTAAATAAAAAGTAACCCATCAATGCACCAATAGGTTGGGCACAAGAACCTAATAATCCTGAAATCAAAAGGGCTTTAAGTCTTGAATTCAAGGCAATATAAATAGGCAAAGTCATAGTAAAACCTTCGACAAAATTATGGATAAACATTGATATGAAAATAGTTAGGCCTAGTTTAGGATCGGCTTTACTTGTAGAGTACATGATAAAACCTTCTGGAAGTTTGTGCAGTGCAATCGCCAAAACAGTCTGTAAACCAATTGACAAGAGTCTAGATAAAGGTGTTGTGATACGGTGATGGTGATGCTCATGCCCATCAATTTGGGATTCGGTATCGTTATGCAAACTTGGCTCGTGACCAGCATGATGATGAGGATGCGAGTGCCAGTGATCGTGATTGCTTTGATTAAGATCCAAGTCGTCAAAATCAGCTTCTTCACCATTGTTTAAAGAGTTATTTCGTTTCATTAATGGAGAAAAAACTTCAATTTCGGAATGTATTTTTGACATTTGACTCTTCGTATTGATCAAAGTCTTTGAATTGTTATCGAAAAACAAGATATTTTCAGATGATGGCAAATCACAGTAATGTAAAGGAGATCCAGATGCATTTGGGTGTACATGAACACTTGGATTAGGAAGAGCAGGATGATTATTATCTGATAAGCTGACGATTCTAGTCGGATTTGTTGTAGTTAATAGGCCTATATGTTCAGTTGAAATAGGGCTTCTGAGACTAGAGCCATGATGAAGGTGATGATCGGGTATTATGGAACAAGTGTCCAGAGAGTCAAACCCGGCACATTTCCCATGAAATGTAGTATTCAAAGAGGTATCTACAACGGAAGGTATTGCCGGTTGTTTACTAGTAGCAACAACTGTGGTTAGCAAGGGAGTAGTTTCATCATGATTATTGTCAATGACTATATTGCCATTCTTGAGACAGTTAGAGCCGGTAAGAGTTCCTTCAGATTGTGTATCTGAAGATGAGCGAGCTATGTTGTTGGTAGTGATCTTATCTTCTATGCTATTAGTGCCTAATGAAGAAGAGTTCTCTTCTGCTTGTGTTGAAGATGAAAGTCGATTATCTGCTGAATGCGTATGTGAATGTGCATGAGAATGGAGATGAGTAAGCTGATAAGACTTTGCATCACCATGTTCGTGTCCGTGTACATGGTCGTCCTCATCATGCACACAATGCACGATACTTTCACTGGTACAATAATGAACTGTGATATTCAGAAGACCACATATGGCGATACCCAGGAGATAAGATCCCAGAAAGTATGTTGTAAGAAGTCTTTCATGTTCTCCATCATTCAAGAAACTGATTTTTGACATGTATTCTTTACCCTCAGGAAGCAGCTTGAACAAAGATGTGAAAAGCAAGCACCCAGAACTGAGAGATAAGGAGCAAATCAAAAACGTTGAGTTATCGGAGATGTTAAACGGATGGCGGGCGTAAAGAGGTGGGAAGAGTAGTTTATAGAAGTAGTCAACAAAGATCACACAGCAACCTGCAGTGGTTGTGATAGAGGTGAGTAGAATCAGCAGCCAGCCTTGCTCCATTGTAAGATGTGGCAGTAGTCTATTCAACATCAGTAATACCTGTGTCCCTTGAAATGATTAAAGTAGCTATAGGCAATACAGTTGTTGTTAATAGGGCAGGAAAGGGCGGGACGGGGACATAATATAACATAATACAACAACAGGAGAGACTGAACTCTTTAACCATCAGGGTAGCTCGAACAGGTGCCGCCAGGGTGCCGGGGAATTTGTTACTTCTTAAGTATTATTAGATTAGCACAGTGGACAGAACTGCTGCTGGTGTGCAGTACTATCTAGATTACATGTCATATATGGTACATATACATATATGACATGTAGACAGGTATATATGGAAGTGTGTGATTACTGGCCTACAGTAGGAGGTATACGTCGAGAGAGTTTGGGGAACCCAAGACGTGATATGGTTATACCTTGAACACACTTCTGAAACTCTTTCATATCCATAGCAGACTTGCTATAGAAACCAAAGAACCTTAGAACCAAGTAACAGTATTGTATATAGCACGATAAAAAGAAACAATACTAAGCAAATAATAAAAACTGCAGATACAGAAAGATGCAAATATATGTCAGATAAATTTTCTACTATCAATGAACAACTATCTTCATTTCGTAATCAGTTGTCCCTATCAAATAATCATCACAGTATACATTGCACAATCTCTATCTATAATCTTGTTATTAGCCATTGTTTTTTTTTCTTCAAAACTTAGGTACAATATAATACTAGAACCCCTTTCGAAGTGATGACATAAAAAGAAAGCTTTCTTTCAATACCATCAATAAAAAGGTAAATGTATGCATGGATTCAGGCTGGTGAACTGCAAGTAAACAATCTTCAGTCTCACTATATGAAATATCAACTACTTGTGGGTGGGTGGGTGAAGTAGTTGATATTTCATAAGAAAAGAAGAAAGAGCAGAAGGAGAAATAAAAACATATATAAGGGAAAAGAAGATCAGAGAAGAGAAGTGAAAAATTTATTTAGCACTCTCGGAATTACCCGGCACTCACAAATAAACCACATTTTATTTCCCCCAAGTCTATTTACCTGTCTATGAGTTCACTGACTTATCTGGCTACTGTAGAAAATATTGCAGATGAGAACTATTGGATATGAAGATAGCAATTTAGTCTAAAAAGAAATTCCTCTGTGGTGTAAGGACAGTAGAAAGATTTGATCTTATGTGTAGCAAATCCACTGCGGCCTCCTAAAAGGGAAATTTTTCAAACTCTTTGCTGCTTTTTGATACAGCACAACACCTCTTCAAGAAATCTTTCTCTGCTTTCGTATATATACGCCTAAGTAATCTGAATCAATGTGGAAACACCTATCAAAACAACTGATTTAATCTGATCATCTTGAATCTTCAAAATTTAAACTATACAATCAGTATAGAACATCACAAAATGTCTATCCAAGAACACAAAACTGACTTTAGCGAATATTCTACAAACTTGGACGAATCTGCCATGAGTTCCCCTCAAAATACCTTTACAGAGGAATACAAAGAGAAGGTGGATAACAATGAGAAAACTTCCAAAGAAGTCAATTCTTATGCCTTTTGCCTGCTTATGTTTTTCAGGCCTTCAGAAATCCCTCTTTTAATCATTGGAGTCGTCTCAGCTATGCTCAACTCCTTGGCTCCTGTTGCTGTGACAATCTTATTAGGTCGTTTGTTCCAAAAACTAGACGATTTTTTGGCTGGAGACTATTACTCGATGGGGTCATTCATTAATGACTTGAAATTTGCCACTTTTGCTATCACAATTGTAGGCTTTGGTTCTTTCATCTTTAACTGGCTCTCGATATTTTGCTTTATGGAGTTTGGAGAGCAGCAGCAGGTTAGATGCAGGCGCTTCATATTTAACTCGCT
Source organism: Ogataea sp. yHMJ1 (assembly GCA_030571015.1). Taxonomy (NCBI): domain Eukaryota; kingdom Fungi; phylum Ascomycota; class Pichiomycetes; order Pichiales; family Pichiaceae; genus Ogataea; species Ogataea sp. yHMJ1. The sequence continues at coordinate 116,325 of JAJLXB010000033.1, forward strand.
TTTGAAAAAAGAGTTTAGCTGGTTTGACAAAACTTCAGAGTTGAATGGTAGTCTAGTTCAGATAAACAGATGTGTTGAAGAGTTTAGAGGAAGTGTTAGTGAATGTTTATCATTGTTCTTGACCAATGTGTTTACTGTAGTTTCCTTGTTAATTACCAGTTTCATTTACTCATGGAAACTGACTTTGATTGCAATTGCTGGATTCCCTCTCATCTTTTTAGCTGGTGTCTTATTAAGTATATTAATTGACAAATATACAAGACAAGAAAACAATCTCACTATTGAAGCTGCCAAAGTTGTGGATTGGAATTTGATTTCTTTTCAATGGGTCAAATTGGTCAATGGTCAATTGCTTGAAATAAACAAATTTTCTGAAAAGGTCAACCAATGCACATCTAAATTCCTCAGACTCAGACTCTTTACCTGTCTCAACTTAGGCATCATTAAGGGACTATCATTAATGATGTTTGTTCAAAGCTTTTGGTTCGGTTCTTTCTTGATAAGCAAAGGTCTAAGTACCACTGGCTCGGTAATATCATGTTTCTATGCTTGCTTAAGCTGCACAATGCTTTTCAGTGGTATTTCACAAGACATCGTACTCTTGCAAAAGGGTAATATTTCCTTGAGACAAATTTTGGATTTTGTTGGAGAAGTTGAGACACTGAATGATTTAATTAAAAACAAAGTTGGCACTGTTCACCTTGATAAGGCATACATAGAAGGTGCCATTGAATTCAATAATATCAACTTTGCGTACCCTTTCAGAGAAAAAATTCAAGTCTTGAAAAATATCAATATCTCAATACCCAAGAGAAAGACAACTTACATAGTTGGGAAATCAGGTTCAGGAAAATCAACACTGTCCAACTTGCTGTTAAGATTTTATAAGTATCAAGATGGAAGCACTTCATCAATAACTTTGGATGGTATTAATATTAACGATATTAATCAATCATCGCTCACAGATAATATCACGTTGGTACAACAGTCCAGTGTTGTGTTCAGTGGTACATTGAAGGAAAATATTGAGTTTGGTGCTCAAATCAGTGAGATTGTCACACCAGAATTACTTGAAGAAGCTATCAGACTCAGTCAATTAGAAACCACCGTTAAATCACTTCCCAATGGATTGAATACTTTTGTTAAAATGGGTGGAGAAAGTTTGAGTAGTGAAAAGCAAAATGAAGATCAAGATAATGCTAATGAACCAAAATCAGTTATACTCAGTGGAGGACAACAACAACGTGTGGCAATTGCTCGTGCAAGAATTAGAGATACACCCATCTTGATCTTAGACGAGGCAACTTCAGCTTTGGATAAGACAACAAGGGAAAATGTGTTGGCTGGTATTAAGAAGTGGCGAAAAGACAAGACCACAATTATTATGACACACGAGTTCTCCCAAATTGGCGATGACGACTTAGTTTATGTGATGCAAGATGGGATGGTTGTTGAGAAAGGACTAAAACGAGACTTATTAGATATGGAAAGTGGTAACTTCAATTTGATGAACAATCATAATTTTAACTTGAGTTCCATCAAAGAAGAACAGGACTCTGACAATGAAAATAAATACCACTTAGAACCAGTGAAGAATACCACTTCTAAACTCTCATCATTACTTGATTTTTCAACAATAAGAGAAGGAGAAGCTGATGATATTGAAAAGCAACTCGAATCGGCAAAGACTGACAAGGTAGATGATACAGATACAAAATTAATGGGTATCTGGGTACTGCTGAATTACTACAAGACAGACATACTTTCTTCGTGGTTTCCATTAACACTAGGTATAATGGTCTGTGTTCTGAACGCTGCATGTAACCCTGTATTCTCTTATTGTTTTGCAAGATTAATCAATGGAATTATTCCAACTGCTGACTCTCCAGATGGATCTGTTTTGCAATGGAGTCTCACAGTAACCGGTATCGCTATTTTTGATGGTCTAACACTTTTCATATCCAAGTTCCTGATGGGTTATGTTTCTGAAATGATGATATGTTCAGTTAGGAAGAAAACTTTTGTCAAAATTATGAGACAGAATACTAGCTGGTTCAATTATCATCAAATAAATGCTGAAGTGACCGCGTTGTTGCTTAACGATGCTAGAGACCTGAGACACATAATAAGTGAATTCTTGGTTATTATCATTAATGTTGTTGTCATGGTTATGATTGGGATGATTTGGGCAATTATTTGTGGTTGGAAGTTGGCATTAGTAGGTCTTTCATTTGTCCCTGCTTTTTTGTTTGTTGGTATATTTTACTCTTGGTTATTAGAAAAGGCAGAAGACAAGTACAAAACTAGTATAGCTGGTATTGAGAATGAAGTGTACGAGTGTTTGACAGGGATTAAAACCGTGCTGTGCTTGAATTTGAAAAACCATTTCACACAGAAGTTTCAAGATCGTATAGAAAAATGTAACAAAGTTGGACTCTCTAGGGCTAATATTGTGGGATTTGGAGTCTCGTTGCCCAATGTGCTGATGTACTTAGCTGAGTCTGTATTGTTGTTTTACGGTTTGAAGCTGATTGCAGAGGGTCATTATTCATTGGTCCAGGTGATGGAAGTCTTTACGCTAATGCTCTTTTCAATGAGTAATGCACTGTCACTTCTTACTTCTTCTCCAGATATTGCCAAAGGCCAAAGAGTTGGTACATATCTAGCTAATATATTGGATTCTTCAGAGGCTGATACAGAGTTCAGGGGATACGCTAAACCTAAGTTTGATTTGGACAAGGGTGATTGCTTGGTAAGATTTGAACATTTGAATTACTCATACCAACAGAAAAGTAACAAAGATGTCCTTCCAGAGAAGTTGGTGTTGCAAGATGTTGATTTTGAACTTCGTAAAGGTGAAACTTTAGCTATTGTAGGAGAGTCAGGCTCTGGAAAATCTACCCTAGTATCTTTGCTCCTTAGATTGTATAAATTCCACAGCACGAAGACAAGTCAAATCAACTTTTTGGGCTACAACATTGGTGACTGGAATATAGAGTACTTGAGAGATCACATTGCTGTTGTACCTCAAACTGCTGTTTTCTTTGAAGGATCTATTTTTGATAATCTGACGTACTCATTACCTTCCAGACTTGAATTCAATGACAATTTGCTACAGACTAGAGTTTGGCAAGTTTTAGAGTTGGTTGATTTGAAAGATTTTGTTATGAATCTACCAGATAAGTTAAATTCCAGAGTAGGAGATGCAACTAATACTTTATTATCTGGTGGACAAGCACAGAGACTCTCTATTGCTCGTGCAATCATCCGTGAACCTAAGCTGATTATTTTTGACGAAGCAACTTCTGCTTTAGATCCAGATAATTCAAAGAGAGTACGAGATTTTATTACTAATACCCTTGGCCCAGACAATTCAATTACTGTCATAATGGTGACACATGCCGTGGAGATGATGAAGATTGCCGATACGATAGTTCATTTGAACAAAGAATTTTGTGAGGTCGGTAGCTTTGACGAACTGATGGAAAGGCACGAAGAATTTGAAAAATTAGTACGTTTTACCGCCTAGTATTACATAGTCAATCAATTACTCTAAAATATTCTTAATAAAGACAATATACTTAAATGAGATATATAAACCTCTTTAGTCAGTAGACAAAAGAAAAAAAAAGAAAAAAGCACAACCAAAAAAGCAAAAAGCAGACAGGAGGACGATAAAACATTATATTAGTTGGGAAACATTATAAACAAACAGAAAAACCAACACTTTATAAATGAACACAGATGTATGGTAACGGATCAACCTCATTACCTTCCATATCATCAGCGCAGAATTCCAAAATCAAAGTCTTTTCATGAGAACCAATTGGTTTTTGAGTGACAGCTTCAATAAGTTGCGGAATCTTCATTGGGAGTCTTTCCTTGAGCTTCTTAGGAGGATGGAAAGAAGCGTATAATAAGGAAACACTGTACGATAACATACTGAGCTCTAAACCTTCTTCGTTCTCAAAGTAATCTATTAACTCTTGTAAAGTCATATCAGCCTTGACATCAATTCTATCCCAAATAGTATCAAATGTCTTGTCCCCATAACTAGCTTTAGTAGACTTGATTGGTTCAGAGAAACCAAAGAATGGTAAAGCCAAATTGATAAAACCATTCTTATATTTTTCAATGTCATCTTTCTTATCTACGACTTTGTATAATTCAAGACAAACTAAACCAGTAACCAAAGCAGTAGTAGTGGCAATAGCTGGAATAATCTTACCTGCAATGAACTTAGTCTTTGATCTATCGGCGGTTTCAATAGCATAACTCAAAGCTCTACAGTTGGATGCAGAAGTGATGAATTCAATATGGTGGTTGGTATCATCATCTTTTTCAAATTCAACTGGGTTTAATCTATAACCTGCTAATGAAGCTGGGGTAGGTAAAGAAGAAGCTAATTGTTCCAAGGCTTCCTCACCGTCATCCATTTCTGCACTTGGATCAGGATCACTATCATTAACTTTAATCTTGATACCATCCTTTGGACTGAATGGAACAATTTCAACTTGAGAAAGAACCTTGGAGTAAAATTCCTTGTTTGGTTCACCTTGGTCACCAGTTAAGCCATAAATATAGGCCAATAAGTTGGCCGCACCAGCGACGAAATGGAAGTGATCGTCAACATCGATGTCAAAGTTCAATGGAGTTGGGGCTCTCTTAGGACCAGACCAGAAAGGTTCTCCAGATGAAGTTAAGGAATCCTTAGGGAAATTGAAAAGTAATTGTTCAATATCGTTGTGGAACTTTTCTTCGAATTGTAATCTTGCCCACTTGATACAATCTTCAAAAGATGTAGGTCTCTTGTTCAAATATTCAGCAATGGATTCTAATATACCCTTGACATCACCGCTTTGTTTCAAAGTGCTTTCAACAAAGTTAGCTTGTGATAAGTACAAGTTAACATTTTCTGGAGAGTCAGCAAAATACCCTTGGAATAAAGATTTAGCCCAAGCAATAGTATGGTCGATCTTACTTGGGAAAGATCTCAAAGTACATAATGGAATTGACTTTTCAGGAGGATCTTGAGAAGAAGAGTATGATTCAGTCAAGTTTGGAATAACGACTTGAGTATTACCCTTAGTACCTAAAGTACCAGATTCAAGTAATGGTTTCTTGAAAAAGACACAACGTCTATCGACATAGGTTCTCGCTTCAACGTTATCCAAGGCATTGGTGACAAAATCCAAGCTTTGCCAGAAATCAGTGTTGAAGATATGTTCGGTTTCAGGACCAACTTTTTCAATTGAGGTTTCAATCTTACCAGTTAAATCTGGGTTCATAGCACAAACGGCTTGACCTGCGCAATCTGACTTATTCTTACCAATATCCTTTGGTCTGAACAAGAATTGTCTATTCAAATTGGATTTCTCGATACTGTCATTATCAGTAACGTAGATCTTACCTTCAGGACCACTACCTAAACCCATCATAGCCCAGTTCTTTAACATTTCACAACCAATGGCACCAGAACCAACTAAGAAAACCTTAGAATTGGCGACTTTCTTTTGGAAGTCAACACCAAAGACAGCGATTTGGTTATCGTAACGAGATTCCAATGGTTTACATGTCTCTTCGGATCTAAGAAACTCAGATTCTGGTAATGATTCTAATGAATCAAAGTAAAGCCATTGCTTAACAGGTCCAAACTTACCTGAACAAGCCTTCAATACTTCTTGGGCAACCAAACCACCAAACATGGCACAAACACCTGGGATTTCACCACGTGCTTGGTAACTTAACTCCTTTAATACTTCGATGTTAACCTTGTTATCTTCGCCCAAAATTTGTGGGTTTTGCACACTTAAATCTTCAACTAATTTGATAAACTCGTTGGCATCTTCTTCATTATGAGGACGAGGTAATTGACCCTGGTGTCTTGTTTGAAATTGATGTAAAGCTTGGAATCCTAAATGAAGTTGAGGAGGTCTGTCAAATTTGGCAAAATCAGAGTAAACGTATTCTGGTTCGTTTAATTGTTCTAAAAGGCTTTGAAATTTCATTTCCTTTGGTTGAAAGACCTGAGTGTAGATACCACCTTTGAGATAAGTACCCCAGGACTCGTCCAATTCAATTTGGAAGGCGAATGGGCCTAAAACCTTAATCTTATATGCAGTGCCGTCGTTTAATTTGTCAATACCTTGAATTTCTTGAAACTTGACGTAATCTCCGTCTTCTAGGCCGTGACGGTTTTCATCCATCATGGTAACGGTACCATTCTTTTCAATATCTGAAACAACGCCTGTATGAGGTTCTTCACCTGTAAGATTGGAAACAACAAAACTTTCACCGAAATCAACAAACAATTGACCAAACAAACCTCTAGAGTCTGTGGATATAAATTTGATACCTCTTGAATGTGTGATTTCGTTGATCTTGACTTGCTTCTCCAAGGAACATTCTGTGGCGACAATGACTGTGAATTGAGCAATAGTGTCCTCGGTCAATTCTTTGACAATGGAAATTGGGACGTACTGGTTCAATTCGGCTAATTTAGGTAAAGTTGCTTGATCTCTTGGAGTACCGATATCTTGTTGAGCTAAAAAGAACTGTGCAGACAAGTCTTGTAAAGTGACAGGAGTAGGGTCGTAAATGGAGAGAGACTTGACACCTGCAAGGGCAACATTCTTAGCAATTTCGACACCTAAACCTTTCAAACCAATGATCAAGACATTGGAAGAAGCCATCTTCAACATAGCTTCCTTACCCAAGACGTAAAGCTGACGGGAGTACAAACTCTCGTCGATCTTTCCTTCTTGAGGAGCTGGTGTATCGACCTGCATGTTTGATTCGGACATTGTGTTATTGTGTTATGTATTCTATAAGCAATATCAGTGGGATTGACAAGCAATTGTGTCTGATGAGCAGCAAAGACAGCAACAAGACGGGAAGAACAGTGCTCCCCATTTAACCAAAAGCAACATCTGCTAGATATCTGTACAGCTTTCTAGATTGCCTCCAATTACTAAGACGGGGACCTCTGCCATTTCGCGGAGGGCAAATTGTGATTAGTCCACTTAGACTATTTATCTGACTATGACCTATTTAATAGATTTATACCTCTTTTCTGCAACTGTTTAACCCTTCTTACGAACTGTTTATTACAAGTTAAAGATTTATAAAACATAGATATGCTACGTCTTGCATCGAAAAACTTGCTCAGACGCCCGCTTGTGAGCTCATTCCTTCGTGGACTTTCCACAGAATCTGCGCTCTCCAATACGAAGACTACCGTCTTGGGTAACGGACTTACAGTTGCCACTGAACACATTCCCAACTCCCTTACTGCCACTGTTGGAGTTTGGATTGACGCTGGTTCCAGAGCAGATGTCAGTGATTCTACTTCTGGAACCGCCCATTTCCTTGAGCATTTGGCCTTCAAAGGTACTTCCAACAGAACTCAGTTAGGTTTAGAATTAGAAGTGGAGAATTGTGGTTCCCATTTAAACGCATACACTTCAAGAGAAAACACAGTCTATTATGCAAAAACTCTTAAGGAAGATATTCCAAGATCAGTTGACATCTTGGCAGACATCTTGACTAGATCTAAGTTGGAAAAATTGGCTATTGAAAGAGAAAGACCTGTCATTATTAGAGAAAGTGAAGAAGTTGACAAGATGTGTGATGAAGTCGTATTTGATAGACTACATGAGGTTGTATACAAGGATCAACCTCTGGGAAGAACCATCTTGGGACCCATCAAGAACATCGAAACTTTGACAAGAGATGATTTGAACAACTATATCAAGACAAATTATAAAGGTGATAGAATGGTCTTGGTTGGTGCTGGATCTGTTGATCATGATGAATTAGTCGAGTTGGCTAAGAAGTCATTTGGCCATATTCCAATCAGTAAAGAACCATTACCTTTGGGTTCTCCAAGAGGTGCATTACCTGTTTTCTATGGAGGTGAAGTGAAGGTTGAAGACTTATCATTACCAAATACCCACATTGCTCTTTGTGTAGAAGGTGTCTCATGGAGTGCTCCAAACTACCTCACGGCATTAGTGGCACAAGCTATAGTAGGTAACTGGGATAGATCAACCAGTGGTGGTGCTGATATGCCATCTCGTTTAGCCGCAAAAGTATCAAATAACAACCAACCTTTGGCTAACTCATACATGTCATTCTCCACTTCTTATTCAGATACAGGGTTATGGGGTATGTACATAGTTGTGGAGAAGAACCAAGATTGCACTCCAGTGATTGACCAAGTGTTGAATGAATGGTCCAGATTAAAGAAAGGTGGAATTTCTGAGGAAGAAGTCGAAACTGCCAAGGCTCAGTTGAAAGGTGCCTTATTACTGTCATTAGACGGCATTACTCCAATTGCCGAGGATATTGGAAGACAGTTGGTTACCACAGGTAAGAGAATGTCACCTGAAGAAATCTTTGATCAAGTAAATAAGATCACTAGAGAAGACGTTGTCAAATGGTGTGAAGATACTTTGAAGGATAAACCAATTGCTGTGGCTTCTTTAGGAAGTACCAAGAATGTTCCATCTCGTGATTACCTCCAAACTGGAATGACTGTCTAGCAGTACTTTAGCAACGCATTTTCATTTATATTCCCTCTGTATATAGCAAATAACAAGCATATTAATATGAACCATAAATGTCGTAAATGTAAGCGTAACAGATGAAGGATATCAAACGATCGACGCGTCGAGATAAATCAGACACAGATTCCTTGGAGTATATATCAACTTATAGGAAAGTATCACTATCATTGGCTGTTGATTCCATTCCTAGCTACTAGAATTGTACTTTTATTCATTCCATTGACTAAATTTTCCTAACCTTTGGAAATGCAATTTACTACGAAAGAGCTTTACGGTGGCGGTATAACCGTCACTATGCCAGCGGGCATGATCGATGCTTCAGAGTTGAGACAGATTCCAGACACTCAAGAAGTGTTTCTTTCCAATACAGACAACACCACCAATCATTCAGAGCTTGAGCAGACAGACACAATTATATTTGACCTGATGGAAGAAGTCCCAGAAGTGACTGCTGAAGCGGCACCAGCTTATCACTTGAATGAGATTGCCAAGTTGAATTCAACTGATAGAAATGGAGAAGAGCCAGGATCCGAGTCGACTGATTTGAAAATCCTAGATACAGCATTGATTAAGGGAAAAATTGATGGATCTCAAGCCTATATATCTGTTGGTTTTGACATTGCAAAGAAATGGGGCAGAGATTTGACGCCTTTAATCACAATTCTTGGTCTGATCAGGATATCGAAAGTCGAAACAGATGTTCTAGTAACACTTAATATCCCAATTGAAACCGAGAAAGAATTTAACGAACTGAAAAAAATTACTAGTTTTACATCTGAAGATTCTCTTCAATCTGGCTCAATTGCTGAAAAGGTTAAGGTTAGAAGAGATTGGGTAATCACTATGATTGGGAGCCTGCAGGTTCAACAGTGGGAACTTTTTGGATAGACATGTTTATAAATATGACACGAAATAACAACAATGATAGTTTCAGGCATTTAGCGCATTTAATACAACACCTAGACAATGACTATATCATACAAAGAAGCAGTTTATCTATTATGAATTCTGTATACACTTGATAGCTATTTATATATTTGTAAATCCAAGTAAATGCCGCTCACTCTGCTTCCGCGCCCGGAGAAAGTCAAGCAGGAGGAATAAGAAGAGCAGAGCCTCCTTGAAACAGCTAGAACTCTTACAACAGCACCAACAGCTAGCTCCTACACCAGCAGATACACAGGTGGTGACCTCAAGCTCTCGTTAATAGGCCCTTATAGATTCAATCTGTCTTGTGCAGTTTTACCCGTATCAGAAACTTGAAATTAGGTCTTGCTCACGCCACTATCGATTGTCCTATTCGCAAGGCTGATATTTTCTGATCCCATTCAGCAATCTTTCATCTTCTACACAAGCAGTATAGCAGCACGCTAACTACAAATTCAATCAAAGGTACTGATAGGTACCGGGAGCTTAATTGATACTAGCTACACACAGACTGCACAATTGCTTTAGCTGAGCTAAGTTACAATCATATTTATTACTATTTATTCTCAACGCGTTTTTTCCACATTATTACTCCAGATTCAATTGCAATTTTCAATATGACTTTGTTGAAGAATATAATACTTCTTTTATTTGGATACTTCATATCCTCCATATATGCATCTTTATTAGATATCCAACAGAACTATGCTGTGGTTGATTTACCTGGTCTTTCAGATATACCAGAATCCGTAAGACCAATCATGCACGCAGGTCACTTGGAATTATACAGCAATAACAATACCAATTATTTTTTTTGGAAATTCTCTAAACCAGATACTAATATGGAAGACCAAACCAATAAACTACACAATAATCAACTGATATTTTGGTTGAATGGTGGTCCTGGTTGTTCATCTATGGACGGAGCATTGATGGAATTAGGACCTTTAAGAATCTCTAAAAATCAAGAAGTCGTTTTTAATCCAGGCTCATGGATGGAAGTTGCTGATATTGTATTTGTTGATCAACCTGGTGGAACTGGCCTTTCATACACAGAACAATATGTCACAGAGTTGGACGAGGTTGCTTATGACTTTAGTACATTTTTAACCAGATATTTTGAAGTGTTCCCAGATGATATACACAAGGAAGTTTGGATCGCTGGTGAAAGTTATGCCGGTCAATATATTCCTTACGTTTCATCAAAGGTTTTAGAGGAAAATAAAAAGGAAACCCCAATGTACGGTGAAAAGATAAACTTGAAAGGTTTATTAATTGGTAATGGTTGGATAGCACCAAACTTGCAAAGTTTATCTTACGTTCCATTTGGTGTTGAAATTGGCCTCATCGATAAGACTGCTGATTATATGCCTAAACTATTAAGACAACACGAGAGATGTCAAAATATCATCAACTCTACTCCTAGTGACGGCGACTACATGGAGTCTCCTCAATGTGAACGTATTTTAGACATGATGCTTCAATACGCAAGAAATAGAGATGCTCCAAAAGATCAGCAATGTGTCAACATGTATGATTATAGATTATACGATTCTTTCCCATCTTGTGGTATGAACTGGCCACCTGACTTACCAGATGTTGAACCTTTTTTGAATATAGAGTCTGTCCAGAACTCATTAAATATGAAAAAGCACAAACATTGGAGTGAGTGTGATAATCAAGTGGGTTCTCATTTAAGACCTAAAAAATCCAAGCAGGCAATGGACTTACTACCTGATCTGTTGGCTGAATTACCAATTGTTTTATTTAGTGGAGATAAGGACATTATTTGTAATTCTTTGAGTACTGAATTAATCATTGAGAAATTGAGCTGGAATGGAGCCAAGGGTTATACTGATGATGCCGTTGTTCAAAATTGGTTATATGATGATATCAACGTTGGTACCATTATTTCCGAAAGAAACTTGAGTTTTGTTAAAGTCTTTAATTCCTCTCATATGGTTCCATTTGATTTGCCTGAAGTATCAAGAGGTTTGTTTGATATCATTTCAAATGCCGTGGAGATCTTAGATGAAGACACCCTCTTGACACCAGTTTACGATATTTACAACGGTACTTATTACTTCTCCAAGAAAGAATATTTGTCCGAGCCGGATGTCAGTTTATCTACAATTTCCACAGAAGCTGTTGCCACTACTGCTAGTGAATCATATGCTGCAACATCAGGACTACTTACGAAGCCAACACCAGAGGAGGATGGTGATGATGACCATGATGACCATAAGGATCACGACGATGATCATCATGACGACGACCATGACGATGATGATGATGAGGACGACGATGAGGAAGACGATGATGATGACAATGATGGAAACAAAGATAACAAAGAGGGCGATTTGTCATCCCCTCACGCTCCATCTAACAATTCTCCTTCAGATTCGAGTAAATCATGGACATTTTTTGCATTTGAAGTGGTCATTGTTGTCGTTATTGTCCTTGTTTTGAGATACGTTTATGTTTCATACAAGTCCAAACCATCATCAATCTTAGCTGGTTCAGGCTCTAAGAACAGAAAAAAGAAGAACGTCCACTGGTCCGATATAAACGATGAGAATAATGACTCGAGACTAAGTCCCAACTCCACATTCAACTCTTCTCAGAGTGACTCAATGATAAGCAAAGTACTGAATAAGCTAGGCTATTCGAATAGTCAAGGAAGTCAGTACAATCATTTAACCATTGATGACGAAGAGAATGACGTTGGCATTGAAATGGATGATCAGTTCATTATCCAAAGCGATGAAGAAGATTTCGATCACCGCCATCAACAACAACACCAACACCAATAGCGTAGCTAGTGACGTTACAAATTTATAGTTGATATGACAAGAACGATACAGAAGCATCCTTCGAAACAAAAATATGATTCTTTATACATATATACACACATACCCACTATATATATACCTTTTTATATTCAATTTACAGCTTTAGATAAGTTTACTAAACAAATCCGTGCACCACTAATTTACAAGAAAATGAAAATAGAAAAAAAGGCATAGAAACAAAATTAGATGTTGTTGAACGTTGATTATTACTCTCTCTTGTTCTTCTGAGTCTACTCACACTGATAACGGAATAGAAAAATAAAATAAAAATGTCTGGTATGTTGGCGTCTTTTGCTTGTAGTCCAATCTTTTCTCACCCAAACCACGAAAGATACTAACTTTTTCTGAATCTCAATTGCTCTTGTTTTGATTTTATTTAGATCCATCAAAGAACATGTTCACAGGATCCTCATTTGGATTTAATGCTTCATCAACTGGCGGAAGTGGTTTCAGTTTTGGTGCAGCAAACAATGATCCTAGTAAGAAACCTCTCTTCGGTTCTGCCGCCCCTGCTGCCGCTCCATCATCATCTGGTACTCCAGCCGTTCCAAGTTTTTCACTTAATGCAAACAACGGTGATTCAAAACCAACTTTTGGCGGTGGGTTCTCATTGAATAAACCAGCTGATTCTAAGCCAGCCGGATTTTCATTTGGTTCAAATATAGATGCATCTAAGGCATCTGCACCATCCGCCTCTGCAGCACCAGCTCCAAGCTTTAGTTTTGGTGGTGCAAATAAGCCAGCTGCTGCCAATACCGCGTCATCTTTCTCATTTAATGCTCCTCAAGCAGGCTCAGCTTCTAGTTCTGCTGCTATTCCTGCTGCTGCCGCTCCAAGCTTTTCATTTGGTGCCAAGAGTGCTACCACTACACCTGCACCAGCAGCCGCTCCAAGTTTCTCATTTGGTGCCAAAAAGGACGAATCAAAACCTGCAACTCCCGTACCTGGTGCTACTGCCGCTGCTCCAAGCTTTTCGTTTGGAGCCGGCAAAGTAGAAGACAAGCCTGCAGCTCCAAGTTTCTCTTTTGGCGCTAAAAAGGAAGAACCTAAACTAGCTGCATCTACACAACCAGCTGCTGCTGCTCCAAGTTTTTCATTCGGTGCCAAAAAGGAAGAAGCCAAACCTGCCACTCCCGCTGCTGCTCCAAGCTTTTCCTTTGGCGCTAAAAAAGAAGAGGATAAGCCTGCAGCTCCAAGTTTCTCATTTGGTGCTAAAAAGGAAGAACCAAAACCAGCTACACCTACACAACCAGTTGCTGCTGCCCCAAGCTTTTCATTTGGCGCTAAAAAAGAGGAAGCCAAGCCCGCTACATCAACACAACCAGCTGCTACTACAGCTGCTCCAAGCTTTTCCTTTGGAGCCAAGAAAGATGAGGCCAAACCAGCTACATCAACACAGCCGGCCGCCGCTGCCGCTGCCGCCCCAAGCTTTTCATTTGGCGCTAAAAAGGAAGACACTAAGCCAGCTACATCTACACAACCAGCAGCAGCTGCTACTCCAGGTTTTTCATTTGGTGCCAAGAAGGAGGAAGCTAAGCCAGCTTCATCCGGCTCTACAGAAGCTCAAGGAGAGAAAAAAGGTGTCACATTTGCTGATAATAAACAAGCAGTAGAGTCAAAGATTACTGAAAAAACAGTCACTCCACAGGAAATGTCGATTAAGAATAAAACATTGGAAGATCTTATTACCAAATGGACAGGTCAACTTTCAAGAGCTTCTCAAATATTTGAAAGTTATTCTGATAGAGTAAATCAATGGGATAGAGTATTAGTTTCCTCTGCTGACAAGATTTCTCAATTATACAACGATTCTGTTGCTGCTGAGCAGACTCAAGTAAAGATTGATCAAACATTGGTCTATATCGAAAAGCAACAAGACGAGTTAGAATCTATGCTGAATGGTTACGAAAAAGAGGCGGAATCATTACTTTCATCCGTTTTGCAATATCCTACTCCATCGACCGCCACTTCTGATTCTTCAACAGCATCTACAGGTGCAGCGTCAACAAGTACTGCAGGTCCTTCAGCTTCCTCTGACAAGCCTTCTAACATTCTTTCTACCTCAAGTAGACAGCAGGTAGTTTTAACGAATGATCAGCTCAGAGAGGTATCATACAAAACTGCAGAAATCTTAGAGAACAAGTTAGACTCTTTAGGAACAACGTTCCAGTCATTAATTGGTGAGATCAACGAAGTCAGTGATACTTTTAACCTTGCTCTTTTGCAAAACTCCGACTTCACAAACGACGAGTCCAATGGAGATGGTAGTGCAGATAAGGAAAAGACAATTGCTCTGGAGAACATCTTGAAGTTGATGAACAACCACCTTGAGTCGCTGAACTGGATCGACAAGAACGAGGCCATCCTCAAGGAGAAGATTGCTCTCTTGAAGAGTCAGCACAGAGAGTAGACAATTCTGTAATTTATGTATCAGTTAAGGTAATATGACCCGTTTTTGAAGTAAACCAAGACACAGAGTGTAACCGCTGCAACAGAACATAGGCCGGAAATAAATGAACAAAACATAGTTGGTTAAAATAATTCAATGCCACTGCTTTAGTCGCGCTATTATTGTCATGTCAGGTGAGTTTGGTATGTGCCAAAGGAGCCGGGGAAGGAGGGTGGCAGCCGGTGCAGCTTCTGGCCGCTTGCCTGTGTTGTCGCCGTGTGTCGCTTGATAACAAGGGAATTGCTGCTTTTGTTATTATTTTAAAGAAGTTTATACCCCGTGTTACTCCACCTATTTTCTGCATCTTGCCGTCATTGAATATCATCACTCTCTATTGCTGAGCTTTCATTCGAGATAAGGGTCCAGGACATATTGCTTTGATTACCGATAAACAAAAATAGCAAAAACACAACTGAAATTCCACTTAAAACCTTGCGATAAGAATAAATCGAGAATATAACAATAATGAGTTCCAAGAAGGAAGACTTGGACATGCACGATAGTCTGAGGACTAGACTGCAGAATGAGATCTCCTATGCTAGAGGATCCTTGGAAATGGATGATGTTAATTGGTTCTTTCAGGATTCGGGCCTAGGGGTTAATCTGGAGAATCAAAATAACGAATCCACTACTATCTCTACCCCTTTTAATGATACTTCCCCTGCTTCTACAGTAGCACCAGCTGGAACTCCAATAAAGCAAGAACCTTCAAGCTCATCAACATCGGTGTCAACATCGGCTGCTTTGCCGGCAATTCCAAAGACCGCACCAACTGCTTCATCAACCAAGAATTCAACTGAAAAAAGACAATTAGAAGGGTCACTTCCATTAGCAAGGTCAAGAACTGCAGATGCAAGGCTAAGTTCAAATCATGATGATTTTGATCAGGGAACAGCTTTGAAGAGAACGGCTACGCAGACATCGGGCTTTAACATCAATGTGCAACCTCACCGAAACTCCGTTAGTGAAAGACGTTATTCTGTGGGTTCAGTTCTTTCCAGTTCATCTGTAGGATCTGATACCAGCACCAATACCACCAAAAAAAAAGGATTCTTTAAGAAAATGTTTGGTGGTAAAAAATCAGAGTCCACCCCTCCTGCATCAGCAAACCATAGTCAAATCTCGCCGCCTCCAACAAACACATCTGCAAAACATTCATCACCAATCTCTGAGTCGCCAAAAGTACAACCATCACAGACCAACTCATCAGTTGCTCCTTTGGTCAAGCTGTCAAAGCAAGATTCAGATTGTAGTAAATACACTTTATCAGATACAGACTCTGCGTTTTCTTCATCTGGTTACAGTAATAACAAGAATACTGATAGCAAATTAGATGATTCATTTACACCAAGCAGTTCACAAGACACCAGATCATCTGATGATGCAGTAAAGAAAACCTACCTGAATGGTGTTGATATATCAGAGATGGATCCGAAACTACACCAATATTTGAAGGATATGGATCTCAGTGATATAAAATTCACAAGAAAGGTTTCATCTTCTTCGCTTGCTACAATGGATGCATCTACTACAAACTCATCTCAAGCTTCACTCGGTACATTATCCTCCTCAAATCCATCAGTTATACATTACGATAAAAATACAATTCCAAGTCATCAAGATAAACCTAAATTACCCTCTGCATTTTCTTCTCATCCAAGATTTACCCCAGACCCTACACATGTTACAGTCCATCAAGTTAAGCCTGGACCGAAGAAAGAAGAAACTGGATTGTTTGGATCCTTTTTGAAGAGGACCAAGACAAATCAAAACCAGCCACCCTCGCCATCTGTTAACTTGTCTGCATCTTCTATGACGTCAAGCGTTGATGAGTTTGGTTCCAGTTTTAAATATGTTAAGCCTCCACCAAGGAAAGTCAAGGAACCTCCAATTCCGATATTACGTGATATGGCACCTTTGCGTAAGGTTGCATTTGCCACTACCACTTTTGTCAATGATCCCCCTCAACAAATCCCATCAAGACATCCAAGAAAGGGTAATGTTGAAATTGGCGAGAACAACGAGCTAATCATCCATAAAATCAACCCTGAGGAGTTACTCAATCATGCCAGTGGAATTGTTGTTGGTGGTTCGGGCTCTCTCAGACTTGTGAAAGAGAGGGAGGCTGACACCGAAGCTTCTGCTACCACTGAGAGCAAGGGAGATGAGCCAAGCTCGCAAAGTATGACTAAAGATTCGTCTAAAACAGGATCTATGGATAAGACGATCAACAATAAAGACAGGGATGAAGCTGCTCTAAATGCTAGAATTCCAATGAGCGAGCTCACTGACGAACAAAGAAACGAAAGAATGAAAAACGTTAAAGATGGAATCAAAATTGATAAGCCAATGGTTAAGAGACGTACCAGAATGGAGAAACCTCTAGTTACTTTGAAAATAGATGAGCTATATACAAGATGTTGTCACCTGCGTGAAATTTTACCAATCCCTGCTATTTTGAAGCAGATTCCAAAAGGTTCAACTGATCCTTTACAAATGATTCAACTGAAAAACCCAAGGCCATCCATGATTGAAATTCTATCCTTTTCAGACTTTATCAGAGTTGCACCAATTTCATGTATATCGTTTGATGGCATCAAACTTACTGTAGAAATGTTTAGAATCCTACTTGGTTCTCTGTTACATAAGAGGTATTTGGAGAAATTGTCGTTAAGAAACACACCAATTGATCATGAAGGCTGGAAAGTATTATGTTGGTTTGTTACTATGAACAAATCATTAAGAAGATTGGATATTACACAATGCCCTTCATTAGCCGTTGCTACGCAAAAAATGAAGGCTAGCAAACAAAGAACAGATGATCATCTTATCATGAAGTGTAACCCTGAAAATCGTTCGGAAATGGACTGGTCTTTACTGACTGCTTCTTTAGTTGCTAGAGGTGGTATTGAAGAATTGATTTTGACGGGTTGTAAGATTCCCGATTCTAATGTTTTCCAAAGTTTATTGAATTTTGGACTAAGTAGAAAAATGCTCAAGATTGGGTTGGCTTATAACGATTTGTCCTACAGTAGACTTGAAGTTGTTTCCAAATGGCTAAGCACACATGATGAAATCATAGGTATAGATTTGGGCTACAACGATCTATCATCTTCATTAAAGACACTAATCGAGTATGCTAAGGTAACACCAGATGCCCAGTTGAGTTTAATTTCTTTGAATTCTTGTAATTTACAAGACAACTCTGAAATTGAAGAATTATTCTCTTTGTTCTCCAGGTTACCAAACTTGAAATACTTAGATCTATCAAATAACAAAAAGTTGTTTCCTTCATTTGTCACTAAGATGACCTTTTACTTACCATTGTTTAACAAACTGAGTAGATTGAATTTAGATAACAATGATTTGCCTACTACTGCAATTATTTCATTGGCTGAAACGCTTGCCATTTTGAGAAGTTTAACTTACTTATCAATCACAGGCAACAAACTGAATGACATTGCATGTAATGCGCTAGTGAAAGGTATCAAACGTTGTCCGACATTATTCACTTTAAACTTTGACAAAGACAGTACCACTCGTGCCTTTCAAGAGAAGATTGGTTTATTAACAATTAGAAACATGGAGAGAGCATTATATTTACAAAACGATCAGACAAAAGCTCATGAAAAGAAAATACACTTGAGATTCACGGAAGGTGCCAATGAATACAAATCTCAAATGTCAAAGATTGGTTTTGAAAAGCCATTCCATGAAGTTATGACAGACCTGTTAAAGGACACGAGTTCCATTGACCCTGAAAAGATTGAAAAGTTTTTCTCTCAAAGTAAATTACTTTTGAGTTCTTTACATCAGTCCATTAATGAGTTGATGACTTTGCAGACTAAGAATCAATTAAGCTTTGAAGGTAAAGAGGCATTAGTGAGACTATGTGTTATTGATTCATCTATCGAAACCGGTTTACAATTAATTAATTCTAAGATAGGACCTCAGTTGAAAAGTGTAGCTAGTTCAGGTACTTACCTAGTCAGACATCTGGTCAATTTTGAAGGTGTTGGCGTAGTAGCTCCTGAATCAATGGACTCTACCTCTACTAGTATTTCTAAAGATGGTAACAATAGCAATGGTAGTTCCAACAGTTTACATGATTCTACTTGTGGGGACTTGGCCAACAATGACACTGTTGAATTAAATGATAATGAAGGTTATGATAGTGTCCCATTGAGTAAATCCAACTCGGCTGCTTCCTTAAACCTTACCAAAGAAGAAGCCGCAGCTTTCAAAATGGGTATTTCCTTGAAGGATCAATTGTCGCAGAAATTATCACAAAAGGGCATTGAGGCTACTCCCCAAAACATTCGTGAGTACTTGTTGGAATCTGAGGATGTTGGTGAGTTTGTTGACGTTGTTGCAAGCTTAAAGAAACAAGGTATTGATTTGACTGACCTGTATAAAAAACAAGATCAATCCTCACCTGATGAAGATGACAATGATGATGATGATGATGAAGATAACGCCAGTGAATTAGATTTGATTAGAAAAGAAGTTGCTTCAATTGGCTTGAATGAAGAAGAAGATGCGATACTTCAAAAGACATGGGATAACACCATGATGAACAGAAGATCAGAGACTGTTGAATCTGAAATGGAAGTTCCACATAAGACAGCTGACCGTGAAGAACACAGCGCTGAGATCAGAGATCAATTGACGGAAAAAGAATATGACAAACTGCTTGAGCAATTTAAAAAGCTTAACCCTGCCTCCTGATCCAATTACTAAATCATCTTTTACTACTTTTTACTCATTTTTGAGTATTTTATTATATTTTTCACAACCATTCTTGATACTTATTCAGTTGCTTGCTTTTCCTCTTTTTTTCTATCATACACACAAATACTATATAAAGATTTACGATATTACATAATTATTAGTATAGACCCCTATATACTTAAACAAGATTCTACACGCTCTGTCTTTGAAGGTAATTGGCACTTGCGTTGATAACAATGTAACTGGGCTATGGTTCACCGGGTAACACTATGCCTTGCCAAAGCGGCTGGGGTTATATTCTGACACATTTCGTGATCTGCCACGCATGATAACAAGATGTAATCAGGTTTGATGGACTTATTAAAGGCTACTCACTGTCTTGAAACGGTTAACTTCTTTCTTTCAGTGGCTTTGAAGTGTATTGGGAGAAATTGAGATATTTTACTCGTATTGAGAAAATCTATAAGGGTATACTATTAGTAGTTTGAACAATCCCGGGTCGAAATTCAGCGGATAAATATAGATCTTACAATAGTCCAATTATCAAGTATTGGGCTCTTTTGAAGCATCTACAAATTATATTAGGGGTGGAAAGAATTTCCAATATCAATTAAAGATGAGTAACACGCATTCCGGAAGTGGCAAACATATAGCCCACGATAAGACTGTAAAGCATCATGTTATTGAGAAGATAAAATATACATTGAATAAATTCCATTCTACCGGGGAAATGGCAGATGCTGTCCTGGAAAATACATATAGTTATACTTCAGATTCTTTGTTTTCTAGAAGTTTTTTGTGGAAATCGGTGTTCATTCTAGAAGCATCCGAATCCAAAGAAATCAAAGCCAGAAGCGGATCAACATTTTTACAAAAAGATCTGAATCTCTCTAATTTGAAAAAAGAAAGAGAAAGCTATGATCTTTTATGTAAGGAGTTTCAAGTACCCTGGAATAGGCTTCAAGAAAATCATGACTATTTCAAAGAACTGCAATCAGCAGAGGATTATGATCTCACGGATGAGATAACAAAGAGGAAAGAGTTGGCCCGAATTAGAGTGACACACGATCCTTTATCTTTCATGAATGATAAAGTTGACACACAATCAGAAAACACAGCTAAAAATCTTAACAGTAGGCATAAAGTCAGAGAATTATCAGATTTGGACTTACTAGAGCTTTTGATCACCGATGTTGAAAGATTGTTTCCCCAGCTCCCGGAATATTTCATACATAATAAAGAGAACAAAAAGATGATTATAGAAGTCCTATACATATGGTCTAAGTTGAATCATATTCAGTATTCACAGGGATTACATGAAATGGCCGGTGTTATATTTATGATTTTATATGATGAGAGCATTAACCCAAGTAAAATTTATAAAAGAAAGAAGAGTGTGATATTGGACACTAGCTCTTCTAAAAGCAATACCGGAGGTGTTGTCAATTTAGATTCTCTAGATGGCAAGATTGTTGAAATGAACGATATCACATACCTAAGGCATGACACATTTGCAATTTTCAACAGTTTCATCAATCTTGTAATTTCAAAATACTACGATGATGTCTCCTTATTGCAACAATGTATAAAATTTGAATTGAAACTACATCAACTAGATCAGTTCAGTTACATCTTACTAAAAAATAAGTTAAAACTAGATTCAACCATATGGTTATTGAGATACTTCAGAATGATTCTTATAAGGGAAATTAAACTGGGTAATTCTTTTGAACTCTGGGACAGATTGATTGCGTTTGGTTATACTAAAAGGGAACCAAATGGTGCACAACTCAATATCACCCTACTACTGCCTTATATAATTATTTTGCTGTTATCCCTGATTAAAAAGAGTTTGATAACATCTGATTATGGTGAGGCTATTTATTTATTATTGCATTACCCCATTATAGACAGTTTGGAGGACAGGAAACAAAAGAGTAAGAACTCATATTCAACATCCGTTATTGTTTTCAATGGGGATGATGAGTCGGATAATGACGACACTCGTGATGATGGAATTGAAGATTTAGATTTCATGTATGTTGAAGAGCCTATTTTCTCGAGATTTAGTAATGATAAAGCTTCAAAATTTTCCTCAGATGCAAGCAGATCTAATGAAATGCAAGATGATCTGAAAAATGAGGCAGATTGTGTTACTTTGAACATTCCAGAGTTGGTCAATGATGCAATACTCTTGTACAACTTAAACAAAAAAGATGGTGATATACAGTTCATTCAGCAAGGAACAAAAATCATTGAGAAGTACTCAGGAATGCAAAATGGATATGATAACAAGGGGGAAGTATCAACTAGTCCGCTGAAGAAGCCTCTTTTCCAAAGAAGCAGATCTGACAGTAACCGTAGTTCTAAAAGCGGAAGCTCGGCAAATCACTTATTTTCCTCACATTTAAACGGTAGCGGTTCAAGTATCAACTCTGTGACTGAACCCTCTACTGGAAGTAACTTTTTCAAATCATTGTTGTCAAGAAAAACAAGTAGTAGTAAATCTCCACGCACTGAAATAAATGATCCATTAACTTCTACTCCAGGTGCTATCAAGATGCATGCTATTCCAAACCTTGGTGTTTCCCAAGAGCACCATGAAGTTGAAACCGACACTACTAAGGCAAAAGAGGCAGAAGATCTCATTATCGGAGACGATTTGAATATCCAATTCAAGAAGTTGAGTGCTACTGGTGCTACAAATCAAAACAAGGCTCCAAAAGATTTTCAGAGGACAAGACTTGAGCTGAGACTTCAAAAAAGAGTAAATGAAGTGATGAACACCAAAGACTAAACCAGATATTCTTATTAAACGATACCCAAATACACACCAAGTAAACAACCAAAGAAACAAAAAAAAAGGCATATAGCTTATTTTATTTACTACCGGAAATATTTATATTTATATTTATTATATAAAAAGAGTTTACACAATAATTAGTTTTTAAGCTGATTCGCTTTTAATGTTTTTGATAGTATCAGTGATGAACGCAGGATCATTACTCGAAATGATGAACTGTGTTTTCACTCTCGTAGTCTCTTTCTCGCTGTCTGAAAGTGTGATAGTATCGCTATCGACGAATTCAATCACTGTACTAAACTCCTGGTGACTAACCTTGTTCTTTCCCAAGATGACAACTTGATTTGCTGTTCGCATATCATTATGAATCGAGTACTGATAACCTGCATAAATTTCGTTTTGTTTCATCTGATTTAAAAAATCAACAGTTGTGTTGATAATCCTAGTGATTAAATCTGCTGTTATAAGGTCACCCTTAAATTTAATAAATATCTTATCGTATTTTTGTTGTAACCCATCTTCTATCAAGAATTGATATGATTCGAAGAAGTCATTATGCGTCTGAGGATCAGATTCATCCAACAAGCGTGTCTCAAATCCAAAATTATTTAATAGTAAAGCAGAATCAGTGGAAAGAATTACTATTCTTGGGCTTTTCTTCAATTCCTGTATTTGATGTTCCACTTTCCTTCTTTTGTATCTTTCTGCTTTCAACTTTTCCAAAGAAATCTCAGATTGCTCTCTGTTTCTTTTCAAGACATCATGTCTAAATTCTTCGGTCTCGTGTTTTTTATCCGACAGCTGATCGATCAACTGAAGCTTTCTTAATTTCAAACACTTCATAATATCGTCTAAGGATCCTTGATATGTGTGCAATAAATTCATTTTTTCATCAAGTTCATCGAAACGCTTGGACTTGATTTGATATTTTTCATTTATGGATTGGTTTTCTAATTGTAAATTAGATTTGAGATATTTTAGTTCGCTCAAGTTTTCTTTCAATTGGTTGATTTCGTTGTTCCATATACTCACTTTTTCCTCTTTAGTTGCGTTCAATTCGTCTTTCAATGAAGTTAGCTTTTTATCGTTCAACAATTGCTCCTGGCTTATCTTTTTGTTAACTTCAAGTATCGACTCTTTTAATTCCATGATTTCCTTAGTCTTCAAAAGCTCTACTGAGTTTTTACTCTCTTCCTCTAGCTCTTCTATCATTGATTTAATGGAGTCTTCAATGCTGTTGATTTCAGCATTGTATCTATCTTGTATCTCTTTTTTCCGCAGACTCAAGACTTCTCTATGCTTGCTGAGTTCCAGCTCAATAGAAGTTTCCTTGTTGAATAATTTTCGATCTAAATCTTCACATTTTGACTTATACTCTTCAATTACTTGTGTGAGCTTTGTCCTCTCCTTAATAGCTTCCACTTTGTCTGCAGAGGCTTCACGAATCTGCTGATTGAGATTTCTGATTTGTTCATTCAAATTAAGTGAATCCTGCTTATCAAGCATCATATCGTGTTTGACATAAGTTTCTAAAATATTGACATACTCTTGAGGGTTGTTAATCATTTCACTGTTATCCAACTCCTCTCTTTGCCGACTTTCAACTTGAGGTTCTTGTATTCTGACCATTTTAGATGACTTGGGTTTCAATTGGTTCAAAGAAGAGGGGCGTGGGATTAGAGATTCTCGTCTTTTTAGATTAGAAAAAGCTGGTCTACTGGCGTTGCTTGTTTCAAAGGTCCTTGAAGTAGAATGTGATGCCAAATTGGAGGTGGACCTGGGGACTGAGGTGTTTGCTGGTTGTGAAAATGTCATGGCTATATTTTTTGGAGGAGGAAGCATTGATGATTTTGTGGACAAAGGAGTTGTATACTGGAGACTACCCGAGCTCAATTTATGTGCCTGCAGCTTCAAAGGGCTAGTTTGAGATCTATTGGCAAATGTGGTATTAATGCTCAGGGGAGATCCAGAGTTGTGGTTCAGGGACTTTGGAGTAGTGGAACCTGTTTTGTCTAGAAGCATGATATTTTGGTCTTTTTAAAAGAATCAAAGCCACCTGAGCGGGTAAGAACAAAACCTCCTGTTAATCTCGTTAAATGTGACGTATCAGATCCAATTCTGTAGCTGGTATATGTATATATATATATATGTCTATCAGCTCCAACTTGGCAATTTACCTGTCCTGATTCATTGAAGCCTTTGTTTTGATTTGGATTAATAAAATTCACGGCTGTGTTTTAACATATAACGTCGATCGACGTCTTGATTACTATTTTTGTAAAGCGACGCGTCTTTCGGAGATTAATTAAGCTTTGTGAGGCATGGCGTTTAGTCGTTTTTTGGGGGACAATCTTTTAAATCCGCCAGGTGCAGTTCTGAGACTGAAGGGATACTCATGCACATAAAGAAGAATTTAATTATTTAATTGCACCGAAATAGCATTGAACGTTTAGAATACTTTTATCTCAATGTAATCTTTACCACTTACGGACACTAAGTGGATGTACACACATAGTTCTGCACTGTGTGTGATGCATGCACTCGGCATGGAGATTAAGGTGGAGATAACAACAGGCACAGCCTTGGTCCCAGACCGGGATTCGGAAGGGCGACCGAGAACAACGACGACAGAGACCGCTGAGAGATGCATTAAATTGAGTCCCAGAGGTACATGTTGGTGGCAAATTTGTAACATTCTGTTCTTAGCGGTCTGGGTTTGCTGAAGTACAAAATTGTATACATATACATAGAGGCGCTGTTTTCCTTTTGAATCAGGAAGTTGGTAAAGAGCAGCCCCACTTTGACTTCACATCTGTGGTTACAAATAATTTCAAATATATTCCTATCATACCATGTCTGAATCTGAATTTTCCAAAATAGAAAAGGGCGACATAAATGTTGTGGAGAGGCAAAGCCATTTCTTGTCTTGGATGTTTTCAGGCAAACCTGCTTCCATTCCGACCGATGAGGAGAGAACTTTGTGGCCCGAAAATGTTTATAACATATTCTCTTACTGCTTCTATTGGTGGTTGAATAAATTACTGTTTGTAGGCTACAAAAGAACGGTTACAACACAGGATCTTTATATGCTGCCTCATGACACTAAGGTTGAGACTTTGTATCAGAGATTTACTGTTAACTATCACATTGTTTTTAAATCGGCTCAAAACAAATATATTTTGAAGAAGTGTAAGGAAAGAGATGAAACTCTTGAAAACTCATCTGTTCCAAGAGACGTTGACTTGGAAGAGTTCCAGTTTACAGGTATAATGCTTTTCTTTGTCATTTTACGCACCTTTTGGAAACGGTTTTTCACTGCTGTGGTTGTCAAATGTTTGTCTGATGTTTGCAATTGTTTGCTTCCGTTATTACAAAAAGAATTAATCAATTTTGTTGAGGAAAAGGCATTGGGGCTTAATCCATATATGCCACATGGTGTTGGTTATTCCCTTGGTGCGGCCCTTCTTGTTTTGACTAATAGTATATTCTTCAACTTGTTTTTCTACAATTCAATGATGGTGGGGGCTGAACTGAAGGGTGTTTTAAGTAAAGTCTTACTAGAAAAGGCTTTCATTGTAAATGACAAAGGTAGACACGCTTATTCAGTTGGTAAACTCAATTCAATACTTGGAACTGATCTTTCAAGAATTGACTTTTGTCTACCTTTTATTATTTTCCCTGTGACTTTCCCCGTTCCTATGGCTATTTCTCTTGGTTTACTTATTAGCAACTTGGGTGCACCTTCTTTACTTGGCTTTAGTATCTTTTTTTTTTCCTTCATTTTATTTGCAGGTGCGGGAGTTGTATCTTTGAGAGTCAGAAAGAAGGCGCTTTTCTTCACTGATAAAAGAGTCAACTATGTCAAGGAGTTGTTGAAAAACTTCAAAGTTATCAAATTCTACAGTTGGGAGAACTCTTACAAAGAAAAAATTATAGAAGCCAGAAAAAAGGAAGTAAGACATATCTTCACCATTCAAGGTCTTAGATTGATTATTATTATTATGGCTAATATTACTGCTCCATTAGCATCTATGGCTACATTTCTCTTGCTGAATAGACTTCACACTAGTAGAGATGTAGGTCAAATCTTCGCCTCTTTAAACATTTTCCAGTCTCTTTCGTTACAGTTTGTCTTTGTTCCTTTAGGTTTGATGACTGGTGGTGACGCATTTCTTGGATTAGTGAGAATTGCAGGTTTCCTTACTTTTGGTAACGTTGATGAGTCAAATGAGACTGAAAAGGAAGCGGATTCACTTTTGGAAGATGGCATAGCTTTGAGACTGTCTGATGCATCCTTTGAATGGCCCCATTTTGAAAGTGTTGAGACAGAAGAAGAAGCAAAGAAAAAAGCTGCTGAACAAAAGAAGAAAAAGAAAGGAAAGAAGAACAAGAAGGGAAAGAAAGTTTTAGAAGACAAAACAAACTTTATTGAAGAATCTTCCTCTGATCTTGAAGATGTCAAAGTCGCTACTAAAGGTGAAAGTTCCTCTGACGGCGAAGTAAGTTCAGCAAAGAACAACAATTTCAAAGGTCTGAATAACTTGACTTTTGATATAAAGAAAGGTGAATTTGTTGCAGTGACTGGTGTTATAGGGTCTGGTAAATCGTCTCTTTTAGAAGCGATCTCTGGTTTTATGCATAACACCCAGGGAAAAGTTGTTACTGCAGGTTCTCTGTTGTTATGTGGCATTCCATGGGTTCAAAATGCTACTGTGAGAGACAATATCACCTTTGGTTTGGAATTTGATAAACAAAAATATGAAGCCACTACAACTGCGTGCTCTCTATTAAGTGACTTTGATCTTCTACCAGGTGGTGATAAGACTGAAGTTGGTGAACGTGGTATCACTTTAAGTGGTGGTCAAAAGGCTCGTATTAATTTGGCAAGGGCTGTATATGCTGATAAAGATATTATCTTAATGGATGATGTTTTAAGTGCTGTTGATGCCAGAGTTGGTAATCACATCATGAATGAGTGTATCATGGGTCTATTGAAAGATAAAACAAGAATTCTTGCTACTCATCAATTATCTCTAATTGATAGAGCTGACAAGATTATATTTTTGGATGGAGAAGGTTCCTATGATTTTGGAACTTTATCAGAACTAAAGGAAAGAAATTTAGGTTTCCGTGATTTAATGGCTTTTAGTAGCAAAAATGAAAATGATGAAGAAGAAAGGATAGAAAAGGTTGAGGAGTTAGAGGCAGCTACAAGAAACGTCACCACTGCCAAAGCTGAGTTTGATGAAAAAGCTGGTGTCTTAATTGATGAAGAAGAAAGAGCAGTCAACGCTATTACTTGGGATATCTATTCCAAATACTATAAAGCCGGTGCAAATAATTCTGGTTGGATGCTTATAGTCGTGTTTGTTTCCTTTGCGACATTTTGTACTTTCTGTCAATTATTCACAAATACTTGGTTGTCGTTCTGGACTGAAGACAAATTTCCAGGTAGACCAACACAATTTTATACCGGTCTTTATGTGATGTTTACTCTTCTATTTGCTGTTTTCCTTTTTTGTGAATTCTTGATTATGAGTTTGTTTTGTATGAGAGCTTCTAGGGCCCTAAATATTCAGGCCACTATTAGATTGGTTCACACTCCAATGTCATTTATAGACACTACCCCACTCGGTAGAATCTTGAATAGATTTACAAAAGACACTGATGTTTTAGATAATGAAATCTTGGAGCAAGTCAGAAATTTTGTTTCTCCATTTACTGTTATTATCGGTGTTCTCATTCTTTGTATCATTTATCTTCCATGGTTTGCCATTGCTGTTCCATTTCTTGGTTTGCTCTATGCCTTCTTCTCAACTTTTTATCAAGCAACATCAAGAGAAGTCAAGAGATTAGATGCTGTTCAAAGATCTAAGGTTTATGCTCACTTCAATGAATCCTTAGGTGGTATGGATCTTATCAAGGCTTACAAGTCTGACCGTAGATTCTTGGACACAATGGATAACCATATTGATAGAATGAACGAAGCTTATTACACTACTATTGCACTTCAAAGGTGGCTTTCGGTCAATATGGATATCTTGGCCACATTCCTTACTATCATTGTTTCCTTCTTGTGTATTACAAGGCAATTCAAGATTAGCGCTGCCTCGACAGGTCTTTTGTTGTCTTATATTTTGAGTTTGACGGGTATGTTATCTTTCATGTTAAGGGCTTTAACTCAAATTGAAACTGAGTTCAATTCTGCAGAAAGAATCATCCACTATGGCTACAACTTGGTCCAAGAAGCTCCTTATGAAATCCCTGAAAGGGATCCAGCTCCAAGCTGGCCTTCAGAAGGTAGAGTTGTGTTTGATAATGTTGATTTGCGTTATAGACCGGGTCTTCCTCTTGTATTGAATGACTTTAACATCAACGTTGGTAGGGAAGAAAAGATTGGTATTTGTGGTAGAACCGGTGCCGGTAAATCTTCTCTTATGACTGCTCTTTATAGACTGGCTGAACTTGATGGTGGTAGAATCTTGATTGATGATGTCGATATTTCAACCCTTGGTTTACATAAGCTTCGTTCTAAGTTGTCTATTATTCCTCAGGATCCAGTTTTATTTGCAGGTTCTATCAGATACAATTTGGATCCATTTGAACAAAGTTCTGATGCAGCATTGTGGGATGCTTTAAGAAGAGCACACTTGATTGAAGGAGCAGATCTGGAGAGGGTCAAGGTTCAAGATAAAGATGCAAAAGAAAAGCACAAATTTCACCTTGATCAATACGTTGAAGATGATGGTACCAATTTCTCCCTAGGCGAAAGACAACTGATTGCCTTAGCCCGTGCTTTAGTTCGTGATTCCAAGATCTTAATCTTGGATGAAGCTACTTCGTCTGTTGATTATGCCACTGATGGTAAGATCCAAACCACCATCAAGACTGAGTTTAACAATTGTACCATTCTTTGTATTGCTCACAGACTGAAAACTATCACAAATTACGACAAGATTCTAGTTTTGGCTGAAGGTCAAGCCATGGAGTTTGATACTCCTCTCAATTTGTTCAATAGGCTTGGTTCTGAATTCAGAGCAATGTGTGACAAATCCGGTATCACTATAGCTGATTTTGAAACTAAATAGACAATCTTTTTTTTGGCTTCATCTATTGATTGGCTTTACATCTTGTAAACATAATAGTTCCTCCCTATTCCTATTAATGAATTTTTTGACTAGATTTGACTTTAGTTGATCTCGCAGTAATGTAAACCAATTAGGTATATTCTTCGTGCATGTAAACAGTAAATAGTGGGCCCGCTTCGAGAGATTCTCAAATGGTGTCCCAATGCGGAAACTGAAAAGAGTCCCAAGGCGATAAGCTACGAGAAGGATAAGAGATGAGCCCACAGCAGAACCTTTTATAACCAGGTGCATCCAATTCTCTAAAGAGAGGTGCAAGGCTAACAAAAAGGTTGGATCTGACTTGGGATACAAAGTACAATCATTGAGTGGGAAAATGTTCCGTGTTTGCAGTAGACAGGCCAGATTTTTTGCTGGGAGAAGGACTCAGCTGCGTAGCTTTGGTTCCAGAATTGAGACATCTGTCCAGGAGATGACCCATCTGTCTTCAAATCAGTTGAAGTATACCACCATTGGAGTTTTTACTGGTTTGGCTCTAGTGGTGGGTATCTCTCTGTTAAAAGGAGAGGCAAAGATCCTCAATGACGATGCTTCTCTTGGATCAGCACCAATTCATGATGTCATAATATCATATGCAGAACTTCAAAAACACAATTCAGTTCATGACTGCTGGGTGGCCATTCATGGAAAAGTTTATGACTTGACTGATTTCTTAGAAAAGCATCCTGGTGGTGCCCAAAGAATTCTCAGATATGCCGGTGGTGATGCTACTAAGGGATTTTCCAGTATGCATATGCCTGAGATAATTGCTAGACAATTAGGTCCAAACGCATGCATTGGTGAAGTACATGATTTACCAACAACTTCCAAGAAAGGTACAAAGAAAGAAAAGGAGAAGACAAAAAGATCTTCCAAGAAAAAATCAGTTGTTTGGGATGAAGATGATGAAAAAGATTTGTTTGAAAGACGTAGACAGAAATTTATAGCAAATAAGCCACCATTAACCCAAATGTTCAACATCACTGATTTTGAAAGTGTTGCTCAAAAGGTTTTAGATCCTGTACGTTATAACTATTTTGCTACAGGTTCAGATGACGAGTTTACTTTGCGAGAAAACCATTATGCCTATGGTCGTGTTTTCTTTAGACCAAGAGTAGGAATTGACATGACTAAGTCGCATATAACTTCCACTATGCTTGGATATCCGACTGCTGCTCCAATTTATATATCATCCTTTGCTGGATCTCATTTATGCCATCCAGATGCTGAACTTAACCTTATCCGTGCAGCAGGAAATGAAAACATTCCATACTTGATTCCTCTTCATTCATCCAAATCACTAGAGGAAATTGTCCAAAATGTTGTTTCTCCAGAACAGACTTTGTTTTTCCAACTGGATTTCTATACCCAAGCTCAAATTGACAAATCTCAAGACTTGTTCAAGAAGATTGAAACAACGATGCCAAATATTAAAGCTGTATTTATTAATGTTGACATTGCAGCGGCAGGTAAAAGAGAAAGGGATAACAAGATTCGGTCCCAAAGTGAAGGTGATACGATTAATGAACTAAATGCTTTAATTTCCGATGATACTGAGTATGCTCCTATGACGTGGGACAACTTTAAGAAATTTCAAACTCAAACTAAATTACCTCTCTTAATCAAAGGTGCTCAATCCAGTGAAGACATTTTAATTGCTGCAAAATTGGGTTTGAAAGGTGCTATTATCTCCAACCATGGTGGTCGTCAATTAGATTACTCTAGGCCTCCTTTAGAAATTTTGGCTGAGTCCAAGAAGTTACTAGTCAAGAATGGAATCACAGAAGGCTTCGAACTCTACCTTGATGGTGGTGTAAGAAGAGGGTCTGATGTCATGAAAGCCATTGCTCTTGGTGCGACAGCTGTTGGTATTGGTAGACCTTTCCTTTACGCAATGAGTGGTTATGGAGAAGAAGGTGTCACCCAAGTTATCAAATTGTTGAAATTGGAAATGAAAAGAGATATGATTCTTCTTGGAGCACCAACTTTCAAAGATTTGAATGAAAGCTTTGTCGATACGGCCAGTCTCTCCATCAAAGGTATCAGAACATTGGACCAGCAGTATAATGCCAATTATATGGAAATTCCAACTGTACCATTTAAACATTAATTTTATTCCAAAATGTATGATTATGCTATATACAGTAAAATAGACAATAAAATAGAGAACTCTAAAAATACATAATAGATTGAACAGATACTAGTCCTACTACAACTTTATTATGTGTTGTGCTCAAATTTTGCACCCGTGCATGTTTTGACGTCTCAAAATTTGGAAAGGTTGGTACTTCCATTATAAAGCTTTGCTAAGTGAAAGACCTCACCACTATGGACAGAAACAACTAACAAAAGGATATAACTTAGCTCCAACCAACAAACCACAGCAGAATGAGAGCTTCTCTTGTGCAACTAGCAAGATCATCTTGGAAGGGTATGTAATATTTTCCACCGTCCTTCTTTGTATGAGGTGACCAAATTAAAAATGAAAAATGAAATACTAACTTTAGCTGTCCCACCATTGGACTATTATTTCCTCAGGTGCCCATGTTGTCCCATTACCTATAGCAGAAGCCAAGAAGACAGGTATGGTTATTAGAACCAATGCCAGATCATGTACAATCTTACCTCAGTTTGTGGGAATCAAGTTCCAGATACATAATGGTAAGGACTACGTTGAGATGAAAATTACCGAGAATATGGTTGGTTCCAAATTAGGTGAATTCGCACATACTAGAAAGAAGTTCAAATATACTCAAACTAAGAACAAATGATTTTCAAGGATAACAATTGTTCTTTTGATATCTTATGATAGACGTTTAACTACCTTGTATATATAGACTCACTTTTCTTATGCCTAAATAGATAATGTTAGATTTTTAATTAAAGTGTTCATTTCCTTTTTGACCGTTTAATATTTAAAACTATATCTGTACAATAAATACGATGCATCCATATATTCATTTTGTTTTATCCTAATACATACTATGCGAATATTTTTGTTGGGTTTTTTTATGTTTGAGTTTTTGCTTTAACGTTCTCTCCTCGGAACGTTCATCATCTTTTCTTCTCTTAGAGAACCTGTCCTGTCAATCATTGGCCATCTACCCCAACCATCTAACCTAACAACTTGACATGTAGCATTATCGTCACCTCCAATACACTCAACAAACTCTACGACTTCTTTGGCGGCTTCATGTGGAGTACCTTTCAAAGCTCCTTTGTTATTAGAAGTAGCCATAATCAAATCACAGATTTCCTGGTCTGATAATGAATTCGTTACACCATCAGTCACTAGAACAAGGAAGGACTCATCTCCCCCAAAATCTTTTATCTTGTGCTGTGTTATTATATGTTCATTTTTCTTTTTATAGGCTTTCAGTTTGTTGGAATCACCAATTAGATATTCCGAAATGTCAGGCTCTGCTGAGACACCAATGTTTTTTGCTGTGACATCACCAAATGATCTTGTATTGGCAAAGCTAGAATATCTCTCTTCTCCGAATGAGTCTCTCATCATAAATCCGGTGCTATACTTTTGCAGCCTACGAGTCTCAAGTGGACTAGATGGATGATGATCAGTTGTTAAAGCATGCGCTACACCTTGTGAATCGCATATGATAGCTCTCGTATCCCCTATATGAGCAACTAACATCTTTGATAATACGTTTGGCTGGTAAAAGTATTCATTAACACGATTGTTTTCATCAGTTTCTACGCTATAAATAAACAAACTTGTACATGTTGAGCCTGAATGATTTAAGGCACTAGCTTCTGCTCCCGTCTCTCCTTCAGATGGATTACCACTTGGATCAAGTGAAGTCTTATCCGAACCTGGAGTCAGTTTTGATGAGTTTTTGGTCTCTTCAGAAAATACTTCATATGTCAAAAATTGAAAATCTGTGAATAGAAATGCTAAGTAAATTCTTAACTTCAAGAAATCATCACCAGTGATACGGCTTGTAATCTCTTCGATATTCCACAGTGGTTCGTCATCTACTTCTGAAGTTAGTGCTTCACTTTTTTGAACTCTTGAATTATTAGCACCCTCATCTGCCACATGCATTAGATACTCCATTCCCATAGCCTGTATTAAATGCAATGTCTGTTTCTTGTTCCATCTTCTCCAATATCCGCCAATTTGTCTGATATACCATTTGAATAAATTTTGAATAAAAACTGAAGAAATGTTTAAGCGTTCTACATTCTCCAACAAATGATTCCTAGCAAACTCAGAACATTCATCTCCTCCGTGTCCGTCAAATATACTGAAGTTAAACACGGGCACTATACCTTTGCTCAAATTAGTCTTTACATGTCTATCCTTGTAATAGGGATCCTTAATATCATATGCTCTTTCTCGGAGGCGGTCGATCTCCTTAGATTCCTCGCTGGAAACTTCAATTTGAGTTTCCTGTAAATTCATATCTAGTATTCCAACCTGGTATCTATCCTCATTATATGCTCTATTGACTCTTGATGAAAAGTATCCGTAATTGGAGGGAACTCTGAGCAAATGAACACTAAAAGTGGCTTTGTTCGTCTTGGTATTCACGGAAAGTTGTTGTGAGAGATATCTGCGTGGTATAGTCAGCACATGACTCGGCACAATTTCCTGATCCTTATAATTATATGTGAATTGAGCAGTACTTGACGGATTGTTCTTTATGATGCTGTTACTGCTACTGCTGCAGCTTAAGGCTCTCAAAAGAGGTTTATGAGGGGTGGTATTTCTCAGCACTCTGTTGATCTTCCACATCTCACTGACCTTTGCAAACTATGCGCTGATGTATCAATGGGCGGTAACTCTATCGGCTCTTATTTATTAATGTTTCTTTGAGTCAGATAATGACATCTAGGAGTGTGATAGTGGCGTTTCTGTGCAGTAAAGCAGGTCATGTCTTTAGGCATGCTATATTCTTTCTCTATCGGACTCAGGCTGTCTGCAATTTGCGATTTTCCTCCGGGTCTTCAAAACCGGTTGCGGCTCGGCTTCAAAAATGTTTACTTTTCGGAAATATAAACAGATATGTTAATCCATTTTTACATAGATGCTACTAATATATACTCTTAAGGTATTTAAGTCTTCTTGACTACAATATAATTCTCTCGTCATCGTCGTCGTCATCGATATGCATGATATCGTCGTCCATCATCAGTCTGTTGTCAGTTTCAAAAGATCCACGGATTGACGAGTTTGCTGTACTCAACGTATCGTCTATGCGTCTTGAGCCTAGCTGTAGAGTCCTAAGACTTTCAAATTCTGAATATTCATCTGCACGTCTCGTTAAGCCACCAAACAAATTTTTAACTGAGTTGGCTGCTTTTGTGAATATACTTGTATTAATGGAAGGTATTGGTAGGCCGGATGAATCGTTGTTGTTCCTGGAGGGAGAAGATAGGGCCAGCGATAAAGGTCTAGTGGCATTATTTGGTATCATAGTATTACTATTTCTCTCAAAGACAGCTAGCTCATGTTGAATAAGTCTCTTTGCCTCTTGAATCTTTTGATTCTCTCTAGTAGAGTTTCTGACCCCGCCAATTTCAATGTCATCGATATTGACATTTAAATTGTTTTCGTTTTCATCTTCATCAAAATCAAATTCATCAAATACGTACTCCAACAAGAAGACACCTTTTGCCCAGTTTTTGAGTCTTTCACCTACTTTGAAAAGAGATAGGAGAATAGGAATAATGATCAGTCTTGGAAGTAAATTATTCAAAAACACACCTGTTGGGATCAATTGAATTGAATTACCCAAAAACTCCTGGAATTGAGATTTATCAGTGTAACCTGTATCAAGAAGCATCAAAAAATTGTAAGATAATGGGATAGTTAATCTTGCAGCATAACTGATAAAGAAAATCGTAGATACGGGGTCAGACGTCTGGTTTGAGTTGATATGATAGATGTTAAAAATCTTGATCTGGGACAATGAGGTCATAGCACAGATCACCATAAACGATAATACGACAAACGTAAATCCAAAGATCTTTACTATTTGTAAACCAAAAGATTTCACAAATAGATTGATGAGGGATGCCCTGGTACCATGTGTGAGTTCACTTTCAAACACCACAAGGGAAAGCAATGCCAATACTAATGCAATGAATCTTCCCATCCATGGTTTGGCATATTGACTTAGCATGTATGCTGCACTGGGGTATCTATTGAGAATTGTTTTCCATTTGGAGTCCAAGATCCTGAAATTCAGTTCATGTAAAAGCTGACCATTGATTCTATCTTCTAAGTCAATGATTTCATTAAATGTGTAATCGTACTGACTCTTAGCATCGTGGTATCTCCAAGTCTTAAATTTCAAATCTTTCATCAAAGAACTCAAAAGCTTGGTGTTCAGGTCTTCATTGGCAAATATATCTCCATGGTATATCACGCCTCGGAATTCCAATGGGATATGCTGTATCAAATTGAAAATCCAATCTCTAAACTCTAGGTTATTCAGATTTTCTAATTTCTGTACTTTACCCGATAGATCTTTCAAATCAAACCTCAGATCTTCTAGCTTCTCCTTTTGTCCAGGTAATTGTAAATACAACTGTGTGAGTCTCTTGTTGTAATATCCTGAATTTGTCCATGTATGTCTTGGGATGTAGATCAAACCATGTGACATGAGCCAAAGAGCCAAAATCAAAGCATAAATGTGACTAACGGTAATGATCAAACTCTTAAGGAATGTAAAATTAAGCCAGTCTCTATGCCATAGAAGTACATACACAAATGCAACAATACCCAATACAATCAATAAGAATAAGAACCGCACGACACTGAACACAGATTCTCTGAATCTTAGACTTTTCTTGAAATGTCCTGAAGAGTACCAGTACTGTGCAAATGGCAGCACAAGCCAAGTAAGCAAAAAGGTGATCCAGTAATTGAGTTTCCATAATACTAAAACGACGTGTTTGCTCAAATAAAAGAAGGAATAATATTGTGTTGTCGCGTCATTTCCACCATTGTTGTCTATCGAAGTTGATATGAGATCAATTGGAAGGATAAATATGATAGAAAAGGGTAAAAACAGAGATATTATAAGTGTAACGTTGAAGAAAGATGATTGGTCTCGCAGCTTGATAAACTGGTTGATACTGAGTGCTGAAACAACTAGTGTTACCACTAATGCTATGGTTATGGGAACCCACTTCAGAACATAATAACGGATACGATGGTTAAGTTAGTTTCAAAACTGAGCAAAAGCAATGCCTAAAAAAAAAAACTTGAGACAATTTAAAGCGCAATATACAACTAGTATACATACCATTGATATAAGCAATTAGAGTTGTAGAAAAGTATTTATAGGAATGCGACAGATCCAATTGACGATGAAAGGATATAATGTCAAAATGTATTGTTTATTTGTAGCTAAATATTAGTTGATAGGTTTACGCCGCCTTGTTAATTTCAACTAATCCCGTGCACCACTTTTTTCCGTAGAACCACTGATAAGCGTTATATATACATAGAAGTATTGAGCACATTAGATTTATGAACTTTGTTGAAGTCTAAAGAGTTCATTTAATAAATAATAGAAGCTATATAGAAGCTACAAAAGCTGAATAAAAGTAACACTGATAATAGTATATAACTTAGTAAGATAACAAGGTATTAATATAAGTAAATGTTAAAACGGTTGTTAATATTGGAAGAATAGCTTAAAAGGTAATATATTCTGTAAAACCTAATGGTTCAAGTAAGCAAAAGAAAGGCTAAGCAAATTAGTGAGTGTATGATATAATATGACATGATATATTACTTGCAAGTTAAAAGCGCCAGATCAACAACAACAAACAAAACAAAACAAGATGTGTAAAATCAAGTGAATTAAAATGAAATAAAATAAATTAAAATAAATAAATAAATCAAACTATTATAAAGCAAAATTAAATTAACAATCAACAATCAATAATTAATAAATAATTGATAGACAACAACAAAAAAATCGGGTCACTTAAATTAATTAAGTTAAAATAAGTTTTAACGTGTTGAAAATTATTGTTCTTGCTTTTGATTAACGAATTTATATCTCTTCTTAGTAACCAAAACATCGGTCAATGCATCGTCATCTACAAACCAAGCTATTCTACCTGCAGCTTTCTCATTGATGATACTAGCAGGTAATCCTTTATCTGGTCTTTCCATTATAGTTCTGATAACTGGGGCTTTAGTGGCACCTTCGACAACGAAGGAGACTCTATGAGAATGACAAATCACTGGCACAGTTAGTGTAATTCTCTTAGAGAAACCTGAAGGAGCGTCTTCAACTGGGACACACCAAGCGTAATTTTCTCTTAAGGTTTCTTGATTAGGGAATAATGAGGCAACATGACCATCTGGAGCACAACCTAATAAGATAAGATCAAACATTGGTAATTTAACAGAGTCTTTATAGGCAAATGTCTTAATCAAAGTCTTTTCATATTGATCTGCACATTCTTGAGGGTCGTTGATTAAATCTACATTGATATGATAAACATTTGGTTTTCCCTTTTCAGCAGGAATTTGATCCAATAACTGTCTTTGTACTTTACCATAGTTGGATTCTTCTGATTCAAAAGGTACAAGTCTTTCGTCCGCAAAGTAAATATCCCATTTTGACCATTCAATATCGTCTCTTTTCAAAAGAGCTTCTTTCAAAACACTAATAAGGGAACCACCACTTAAACCTATTCTAAATCTCTTATTTTCTTCCTTTTTCTTCTTACGTTGAGCGGCATTGGCTGTACTACTATTTGTGTTATCGTTTTGAGACGTCAAGTTGCTGGCTGTATTATTCTGGGATAATTGATTCTGACTCACATTATTTGAATGTATCTGGGAATTGACACTTTGACTTTCTTGTAAATTCGTTGAGCTTGAAAAAGATTTTTTGCTCTTATTGGTGTCACCGTATAGGGCATAATTCTGTGCACCCAAGATATGATCGGCAACTGCTTCTGCGACACCAGAGAATTCAGGGAATGAGTATACCAATGGAACGGCTGTTGTCATTTTGCAATGGGAAACTGTCGGATGTGCGTGTTATAAATTTTTTTGAGAATATCGTGTATAAATTTGTGAAAATTGCGGTATTTCAGTATACTGTCAAGTGGTATGATCGTATATGATGGTGAGTGGCAATTTCAGGGTCCAAATGTAGTGCAGATGGGGAATCAACTATTGATATTCAAGTGATTTAGGGTGTCGGAGCCTGTGACGGTTGGGTTGCTGCTTCTGGACGATGTGAGAAAATGTGCGCTGCGGGAGGTACAGGACTAGATCCGTGAATGTGATGTGTGCTGATGGAGTGGAAAACAGCGGTGTTGTGTGCAATTGTGGTCTCGTACAAAGTGTCCAGCGGTATCTCTGGTATATCTGTCTCTGTGTGATGGTGGTACCCCCACCGGGCATGAAGAAGTGGACGTAACCTCTGATGAAGGAGGATCGTTGTGGTTGTGGATGGTCTCAAGGGTGGAAGCAGACGACCAAGAGGGCGAGAGGAGCAAGAGGAGCGACGCGTCGTCGGAGAGTTTGATTTGGTGATAGTCTATCCCGAGGGTTATCTATATCTTGGTACGGGGATACGGTTGGATGGTTAGACTGCTGGCGGGTGGGTATTGGGATTTATGCTAGTTCTTTAAATAAGCTAGTGAGTCATTCGGTTACAATGTCACACACTGAATCTTATAACACGCTCTCTCTGATGGCCACACAGCGCATCTCGTCTCCTTTGGAGCTCACTGCCACCTTGACAAAGGGTTGGCTTAATTACGTGGGCAATTGGGATTACCAAGTGGAAATTGCAAACATTGCTACAGATATCGCAGAAGACACTTCTTTGAAAAGTGATATACAGCTCAAGAGTTTGTTTTTGCAGGATCTCATAGTTGTAGTCTCCCTTATTGATAATGAAAACGAGTTTGAAATCAGTATGACTAAGAATAACAAAAAGTCTAAATTATCGGAATACATTTCAATAAAAGACTATATTACTTCCAATGGCAATAATGCGATTGAAGTTAATGATACCCCATTACAAGAGTTGGTTACTACAATTCAAGTTGAAAGATTCTACGATGCGATGAATAGGATGTTCAAGCATTTTATCTCTGGATTCGAAAAGAGAGATCAGCAACAACCACAATCCAGACTAAGAGAATCTACTGATTTACAACACGTTCCTCTCTTACAACACCAAGATAGTCTTCCACAATCTACACTACCTATAGTGCCAGGTTTAGATACTCTTATCCCTGGCGCTGCTCCCTATGTGCCTTCTAAACCTATTCCTTCTGGTCTTGAACCTCCTAAATTTGATGATGAATACGAAATCCAGTCTGGCCCCAATGCGCCATCCATACCATCTGGTGATTTACCATCAGCATCATCATACGGTGACAGAGATTTGAACCCTCCCATGACGGGCAAATATCCCGAAATGAAACCTTATCTAGACCCTCTGTCTAATAGGTTCCCTGCTCCAGGACAGGGAGGAATGCATCCTACTGCTAATGATCCACTATTCCATCCTGAATCAAAACTGAGAGATGGAGGAGGATTGCAAGCTCAACGTGGAATAAGGTATGATGATCCGTTACTAGGACCTGATGACGATATGGGTGCAATTGGGTCGGGATTGCCGGGCGGCATGGGACTTCCAGGAAACGGTAGAGGTGTTAGAGGATCTCCAGGTGGTTTTGGAGGCTTTGGCGGATCTGGTGGGTTTGGTGGATCAAGTGGCTTTGGCGGATCAAGTGGCTTTGGCGGATCAAGTGGCTTTGGTGGATCAAGTGGCTTTGGCGGATCCGGTGGCTTTGGTGGTGGATTTATTTAATTGGGTACTGCTGGGAGTCTAACCATTTTACGTTTTTTTTTAATGATCTCGTGGGAATTTTTATTTCATTTTACGTTTTATCAAATAGTTTCATGTATAGTTTTATCTAGGGGTTTAGGGATTTCAAAAAATAACAAATCAATAATCAAAAGATGGGAGCATTTTATTGCCATTCTGTAATTTTAGTTAAATTTTGATTTTAGTTGAAAGGACTAGGATAAAATAAAGTAAAGTGAAATACTAGATAATGAATTAAAGTAAAGATAAAATGGAAAAGTTTACTTTTCAAAAAGTGAAAATCCAATGTATAAAAATGTATCATATATATGACTCAATCACCATTTGTAACGGAAAGTTGCAGCCTTTTGTCTATCGGTCAAATCTAAGACATCCTTTTCATCAAAGACACCAGGATCAACCTTACCATACTTTTTGTCTCTTTGTCTATTTTCGTACCAACATCCAACACCGTAGATGATACACATAGCCGTAGCAACGGCAATACATGCCAACATACCTCTGTAACCAGTTGGATAATTTGGAGCTTGT
This sequence comes from Ogataea sp. yHMJ1, assembly GCA_030571015.1. Taxonomy (NCBI): domain Eukaryota; kingdom Fungi; phylum Ascomycota; class Pichiomycetes; order Pichiales; family Pichiaceae; genus Ogataea; species Ogataea sp. yHMJ1. Next base: position 157,153 of record JAJLXB010000033.1, read on the forward strand.
GAAGTTTTGAATAATTGAGGACCAACTAAGTTAGCAACGGCGTAAGAAACAAAACTGATAGTATTAACGATGGTTTTCTTTGTTGAACCAGCAGTGTTGGCACTAACAAAGTTAAGCATGTTAGGATAAGCACCCCAGTAAAAGTAAACAAAGTAATAACAAACCAATAATGAAATCTTACCTGAGATATTCATGATTAAAACGACACAAACAATGGGGACAAGTAATGAAGCAGCACAGATGAATGTTCCACCTCTTGGTAAGACGTAATTAAAACTTGCAGTAAATAAAGTACTGAAAGTCATAACAACACCAGTTGGCATACCTAATAATAAAGTTCTTAACTTGGAGTAACCTAAACCAGAAACAATTTGAGCAGCAAAAGTAGTTAAACCACCAGTAGAGACATTTAAAGTAAGAGCAAATACAAATAGAACCCAAGATTTCCAATCCAATAAAGCTTCAATGGCTTGATCTTTCTTGAAAACAGTGTTACCTAAACCTGTCTTGTTTCCCTTGACTCTATCGATAGCAATATACTTTTCTCTCTCAGATAAGAATCTAGCATTCAATGGAGAACCAGGACAGAATGTAACGATTAATATGGCAATACCGACAGATGCAGCACCAAAGACTAAGAAAATGACTCTCCAAATACTGATTGAATAAGTATGTTGAGCAACACCATAAGAGATTGGACCAGCCAAAAGGGATGAAAACCCATTAAAAGTACAAGTCATTCTAACAGGAGCTTCAACTTCCTTCTTATACCAGAAAGAAATCAATAAAACAGAAGCTGGGAAAATAACAGTTTCCAAAGCACCAAAGAAGAATCTACATACAGCAAGACCTGCAAATGAATTACAAGCAGCCATACACATTAAGACAATAGACCAGACCAAATAAAAACCAGCAAAGACGTAACCAACGGGAAACTTTTGAAGGATATAGTTACAAGGTAATTCAAAAGCTAAGTAACCAAAGAAGAAAATAGATGAAACCCAAGAATATTGAGTACCGACTAAATTACAATCATCACTCATACCGTATAAGTTAGCATTTGAGATTAAGATCTTATCAGCGGCGGCAAAACTCACAGCAAGCATTAAAGCTGGCAAAATAATCAAGTCAATTTTCCACAAAAGTTTTCTTTCTTCGGCTGGGGTATAGTCAGCATGTTCAGGATGTTGGGCTAAAAAAATAGCACCAACATCAGCTTCTCTATCTGAGATGTGCAAGATAGCATCTTGAGCATTGGATAAAATGGATTGGATTCCAGTTAATTCAACATCATCGGTGGTGACGCCAGCGTCTTTCCTTTCTAAGTCAGAATCCATATGAAGAAAGATAAAGGGAATATTATAGAAAGTAAAGTTGGAAGTGAAGACCTAAAAGAATAAAGTTTAGTTATTTAAAAAAAAACTTAAAGTAAAGAATTAGAAAAAAAGATAAATCCAACAGGATCTCTAAGCATTTATATATACAACAAGGCCATAAAGAAGAATAGAGAAGAGTATATGCACTATAGGATGGAAAAAGGTAGGAGAAAATAGATTCCTTGTTCGCTTATCTACAATCATACCAACCTCACCAAACTAGGCACGCAGGGCTGGAGTCGATGAGATAAGACCCCTACTACGCCCAGGAAAAAGATTACAATTTACCTTCCACTATCTGTTTATTTTTTATCTGCTTATCTATCAGCCTCTCTACCTGCTTACTTAATCTGGCTTACTGATTTTGTTCACTAAGTTACTTCCTGCTTGCCTATTTTTACCCTTCCGTGGAGATATAGAGCATGTAACGGTTTACCACCACTAGTGTTGTAAACTCTTTTGACTTTGACTTAATTTCCTCGAGCGCTAGATTTATTTTATTTTCCCGCCAAACATGGGGTTCACCGTCCCTGTTTCTTTTTCAACACGCTGTTTTACTGGCAGACCACCCAGTATTCACCTGTTGAGAGTCTGGTCATGGTACCGGCAAGGAGTGGGGAACTTGGTACACTTTGGGGAGCTTAGCATGCCAGATGGCGCTTCCACGCACCCTGGCAGTTTCTTCCAAGCTCTGTTTGTCGCACTTTGTAGCCCCTGCTTGCTTTGAACAATTAGCATGGGCGGACTTTTTCACCTCGCGAGGAGCTGATTAGACAGGCAAACAGCTGAATTGCGCGTTGACACACATCACGCTGATTGTTAGTAAACCAATTGGACTAAATGTCTTGGTGATTAGCTAATAAATGTCTCGGGACCTCTACTGGGGTATTAGCCGTATTTTACTCCAACCAGTGGATCATATTTAAAGTTTTTTTTATCCACTCATAGGATCAGCGCAACGCTAATGCAATGGTCTAGAATGTGTAACGGCCGAGTTAGTCGTTACACTCCGTGATGCTATTCATCCTACTAAACGGAAACTTGAATTAAGTTGAATTGAAATTGAATTTATGAAAGATAGGTATGGTGATTACAGATCATTCTAGTAAAGAAAAGTAATAGTCTATCTGCATCCAGTAATACTCTGGTGAGTTCTATTCTTATCTCTTATTGTGACCCGAATACCATAAATTGTCCGCATCAACCCTGTTTATATTACGAGTAGTTAGCAATTAACAATTACAATTTATAAAAATCATCACTACATCATTTCAAACATCGTGATCAAGTGAAAAGAGATAATTGAGAAAAGAAACAATGCCAGCAACACTCAACAATAACAATCAACACCTTAGACAATATACGTCTTTCAATCCAACTGCAAAAAAATCCGCTCGCTGTATATACTCTCAAAGTGTTTTTTGTAACTTTGTAGCAAAAAAGCGCCGGTATTAGAAAGGGCCGGTGGTTTTGTTGAGATCTGGTCACGTGAATTTTGGGTTTCCAAGATAATCAACTAAAAACCGGGTGGATCGGACATTTTAATGATGTACGGGTGTTTCTGTAATTCTTTTTATCACGTGACTCAACTGATTTCTTTTAATATATTTTTTTAGGTCTTGTAATTTTTTATTTCGAAATCTATAGTATGTAGTCACTATCAGTATTCCAACTTAAGGAGAGAAAAATAGCGGGTCACTCAGTGGTAGAAGTTTATATAGATAGAGGATTGTTTATTGTTTTTTTTTTATGTTTGCCGCAAGATTTGATCCCATGGCGGGAATAATATCTCACTCTGAGGAGGTACAAGAAAAAGAACAAGTTGTAGATCAAAAGGTGGAAAATGATGATAATGACCTTAGCCTAAAAAGAAAGCATGAGGACTCTGATAATGAGGATGAATCTGACTCAGTGAGTGAATTAAATGAAGGAACAAGTGAAAGCGAAAGTGACAGTAGTGAAAGTGACAGTAGTGAAAGTGAAAGTGAAAGTGAAAGCGAAAGTGATAATTACACTAGTGATAGTGACAATGCCAGTGAAATTGAAAAAGAAAGTGGAAAGGATACACAAGTTGATGCAAGGACAAAAGAGGATTCTGTTACCTCTAAAGAAGTTATAAATGATGACTATACACAATCTCATTCATCTGTTTTCCAGAGGTTCAAATCCACAATGCAAAGAAATCAATTAGTTGACCAAGCTGATCATGACGTTGAAGGCGATTCTATGGAAGTGGATTCAGTACCTATTCAAGAAGTGAAACCTATGCCACAACCTAAACTGCCTAAGGATAAGAGACTTTACTCGAAGCAAATCAAGAACAACAACTTGAATTGGCTGAATGATCCTGAATATCACAACACTAGAGATAAACTCTCATTCAAAGATTTCCAACCTGTTGCCATTAACGAGAAATTAGTAAATAACCTAAACGCTGAAATGGGTATCACCGAGGCATTCTCCGTTCAAATTCAAGTCATTGAAAAATTACTCAAATATCAGGCAAATCATAAACTGAATCCTAAACCTCAAGGCGATCTCCTGGTCAACGCAGCAACAGGTTCAGGAAAGACATTAAGTTACTTGATACCGATCATACAAACTCTAATGGGTAGGAAAGTTCCCAAATTAAGATGCATTGTGATATTACCTACCCGTGTGTTAGTTACTCAAGTGTATCAAGTGGTACTGAAGTTGATCAAAGGTATTGATTTAAATGTATCAGTGTTAAGAAATGATGGGTTGATTGATTTGTCCAAAACAACGCCAGATATAATTATTTCTACTCCAGGTAAACTAATTGATCAATTATCTAATGAATCTGGTAAGATGTTGGATTTATCCTCCCTGAGATATCTAGTGGTTGATGAAGCAGATAGGCTATTAAATCAATCTTTCCAGAACTGGTGTGATGTACTGATCAATAAGATAGAATTTGACGATAAGTTATTATCCCGTGATCAACTCAATTTCTCAAACTACTATCATTACAAGTGCCAGAAACTTATCTTTAGTGCTACATTGACTACCAACTCAGATAAGTTGTCTCATTTGAAACTTTTCAAACCTGAGATCATAGTGATTAACAATAACAGAGATGGTAATGGAGCTTTACAGAATGAATTGTACCAATTACCTACGACATTAAACGAAACCTTTATTCACTTACCTGAGGCGTTGAGTTTCTATAAACCTTTATTGATATTCAAGTTCTTACATCAATATACAGGATTTGAACAAGCCATTAATGGATTAAAGGGCTTGGTATTCACCAAGTCAAACGAATCATGTATTAGACTAACGAGATTATTCCAATTACTTCAGGCAGAGTTCAGTAAGAACATTACGACAAATTGTGAAATTCAATTTGATTCTATTAATTCTCAGCAAAAGACTAATGAAAGAAACAAAATCTTGAAATCTTACTCACAAGACACACAAACAAACAGATTGATCATATCAACAGACTTGATGTCTAGAGGTATGAATCTCACGAATATCAAGCACGTCATTAACTATGACTTGCCATTGGCTACTAAGGACTACGTGCATAGAATTGGTAGAACAGCTAGAGGTGGTATGGCCGGTGATGCTATATCTATAGTAAATAGCGAGGAAGAGTTCAAATGGTTCAAGAAACTTGTATACTCCGGTGGATTGATCAATAGAAATGGTAAGAGTATTGCAGAAATTGAATTAGTCAAGGAGTTGAAAGATGATAGCGATAATAATAATGAGAAGGTCGTTGTGTTATTGACTGATCAGGACAAGACATTATATGAACAATGTCTTGATAAATTAGACAAAGAAGTGCATAATAAATAAAATAAATCGATAGATATAAGTACTTAATTGTTACCTTTATTTACTTCGAGTTAAGAGTTTTTGTAAATAAAATGAATAAAATATAATTAGATGCTTTAATATATACGTTATAGAATCAATGGATAAATCTAGAAAATGATATCATCGAAATAAAATAAAATGAAATGTTGATCATGAAATTTTCAATTCACCAATTCATTGATTCAGCATGCATCAGGCTGTTTGGAAATATAATCAACTGCTTGTCCCACAGTCTTAATATCATCGGCATCGTGGTCTGGTATAACAATGGAGAACTCGTACTCGATTTCCATCAAAACTTCAACGATGTCAAAGGAATCAAGACCTAAATCTTTAGTGAAAGATGAATCTAACGAGATACCCTTGCCCTCTGGCAACTTCACCTTGCTATAACCTTCAAGCAGTTCAGTGATCCTCGTCTCTATGATTTCTCTAGTGAGTTCAGGTCCATGGGAGTAAAATCTGACGCTGGCAAGGCCACCAGCTGGGTAAAGGCGTGAATTCGATAAAGCGGGGGAGGAGAAACCCAATGATGCGGAAACAGTAGTTCTATGTGTATAGTGGGATCTCAATCTCTGTGAGCAGCACCTTAGAGGCGTGCTTAATGCTGCCGGTCTGGCTCTGGCTACTTGATGAATAGCTCTGAGCATTTTTTGTGTTTGATTTGGCGTGGTGTTATTGCTTGGAGTAATAGTAAATAGGTCCAATGGGGTTCACCTCTGCAACTCTTATGGGTTCCGCTATATAGCTAAGATCTAAAAGGTGAGACTGGAAAATAAACAAACAGCTAAACGCGCGGTACTAAGAAGGCAAAATCTCCGGGTAACTTTCTCGCTGCCATTTTGGTGTTGGATGGGAATTTTTCATCTTTAGCCTAGCAGAGAGATATAAGTAAGTGAGTTGACAAGGTAGAATTGTGTTAGTACTTGTCCAAATAAAATACAACAGGCTAAATCCGCACAGCATCAAATACCCATCACATAATGTTTAGAAACTTAGCTCTGCTGGCCAGACCAGCCGGGTCCCTTTTCACCAGGGCCCTCATATCCCCAAGAGTCTCAAATATATCATCTCCTATACTCAAGGCCAATGCTAAAGTATCCCCATCCATGTTCCCAATCCAAAATACACAATCCACCAGCAGCATAATAAACAACTTGATCCAACACAGAAACGCCACAATCAATCAAACTCTCAGAGGTAGAGGTAAGATCATCAAGAAACCTACACTCTCTAAATGTCCTAGATTAGATGGTTCTCCATTCAAGAAGGGTACTGTATTAAGAATTATGATCTTAAAGCCAAAGAAACCTAATTCTGCTCAGAGAAAAGTTGCCAGAGTAAGATTATCTAATGGTGAAGTCATTACTGCTTATATTCCAGGTATTGGACACAATGCACAAGAACACGCAGTGGTATTGGTTAGAGGTGGTAGAGTCCAAGATTTACCAGGTATCAAGTATCATTTAGTCAGAGGTGTGTTTGATTTGAACCCTGTTGCCAATAGAAAAACATCAAGATCCAAGTATGGTGTCAAGAGGCCAGCTAAGGAATAAGAACCCAGCACCATACCCCCAACTCATTTAAACCGGTGTTGAAAGAAAATAAAAAAAAAATATTTTACTCGGGTTAATTATTGTATATATTATATGTTATTTTGTTTATGTAAATAATACAGAAAGAAAACAAAAAAAGAATTACAAAGGAAAAAGCGGTTTTAAAGAAAGCGTCACATCATAAAAAACATAGAAATCTGTAATAATTTATTCGACTATGGCTTTGATAGCATCTAACCATTTACCGATATTTGGAACAACTGTTAAGTCAAAAAATGGACGTAGTTCAGGAGTACTCAAAATAGCATAAAGAGCTAAATCAACAATAGTGAATCTACCACCAACTACCCATCCACCTCTAGTGTCTAATTTATCTTCCAGGACACCTGACCTTTCAAGGAATTGACCAACAAAGATGCCAATACTGGTTTCTAAACCAGGACCACCAGTGACTAATTAATTCAGTGCATTGATAATAGGTAAAAGTTCCAAAAACGACCAGAACAATTTTTGGGTTTGATCCCAATATAATGCATCAGAAATACCGTAAGAATACTTTCTTTCAGTATTGTATTTCTCACAAAGATAAAGCATAATAGCAGCAGATTCACGTAAGTAAAAGGGTTCAGCAGGAATTATCTTACCAACCCATTCAGCTCTATTTTTCTGCTTAATGATGTCGATCTTAAACAGTTAAAAGCCAAGACCTAATAGTTGTAAAAGAAGAATTACTCTAGCATTGTTATTCTTAAGTCCTCCGAGGACTTTAAGATAAGAATCAGAAGGGATTAGTTCGTCTGGCTTGGTTAAAATATGCATCCTTTTTCAAAAGAGGCTATTAAGCTTAAAAGTTTAATTGGCCTCTGGGACTAAACAAGACTCTAGAAACACTGCTTAATAGCCCTGAAAGGACTCATATGCATATATATATGTCCCAATAACAAGAACCCTTGTGAAGATCCTCCGAATTAACACCGAGCGAGGAACGCTCTTCCAGACTAAGCCCGCAACTTATGAAGAAACACGGCTCGAATGTGCCAGTCAAACAGTGCAGGGAAGAGAGTACAGTTGCGGACTAAACCCGGTTAATTGTGGAGACTTACTCTTCACAACAGTGGGACATTAAGGCCGGTAGAACTGCAGGATGTTGATGATTACATGTCTTATCTTCATCCTGTGAAAGATAGGTAAAGACACAAACAACAACCGACCATGTTGTTATATGCAATTAGTCGTGTGGCCGGGTAACGTGGACGGGATGCGATGTGAGAGTGCCAGATTAGCAGGATGATAGATGACATATTTCAATAAGGGGGAAACTAGCCACACATTTCCCCATGATAAACAGATCCCCTACACAGGTCAATCGCATTTCATCCATCTATCCCAGGCGTTTTTTAAGACAATACTGTACCAATTGATCCACAATGCTGCAGTTAGAGCCAGAAAATCTGCTGATTAAAGAGTGTTTCGCCGCTGCTTTAGCCGAAGATTACCAACCAACTTCCCTAGATCGTATTATCACAGATTTCGATTTCACCAATTACCATATCTCTACACCAGAATCTAAGACCAATATATTATTCTCAATTGGAACTAAATCATGGCCAGACTTGAATAGATACGGAGTGCTAGATTTACTCAACGAAAGATACTCTAAATACTCTGGTTTACATATCTTACCAGATCCTGAAATCGGTTATAACTTCAGTATTTATATCGATTTATCACAAACCGGTTCTAATGATACAGCCGAATTAGTTGAAGAGTTGTCTCTTTTAAAGAGAACTTGTTTTGCCGCTCCATTCCTAAAGGCTTTCAAAAGATATCAATATTTGTCAGAGCAACAACCTCCTGATCCCAATAACTTATACGGAGAAGACTCTTACAACGCGTCCAATTTAAACGAAGAAGTTTTGAAGATCGATTACAGAGACGTGGAATCTATTTACATCAAGCCATCCAACGATAGAGTCACAGTTATCTTTTCTACTATCTTCAACGATGAAACTGATAAGATCTTTTCTAAAGTGTTTTTACAAGAATTCAACGATGCTAGAAAAAGATCAATTCAAACTGCTCCACAAGTCATCAATTCTCATAAAGAACCACCTTTGGAAATTAGACATTTGGAAAGACAGGCTGCTGGAGTTGAGAAGACTTATATCACATTTGTCTTATTCCCAAGACATTTAGCTACAGATGATATAATGTGGAAGACCATAACCCATATCGAATTGTTCAGATCGTACTTCCACTATCATATTAAGATCGTCAAGTGTTACTTGCATCAACGTATGAGATATAGAGTTTCAGGTTTCCAAAAGGTATTGAATAGAGCTAGAAGAGACTCTGATGAAGAGGAAATTAAGGAAAGAAAGACCGTAGCAGCAAGAAGATTCGAGAGAAAGTAGAAAAAGCTGCCACTGATGCACCTGCTCTACAAACAATTATATACTTCTTTATAGCTCCCAGTTATAGCAATACAAGAGCTTACGCCATATAAACGAAAATTGAAAAGGAATTAAAGTGTTTGTAGTTAAAGTGTAGTAATTCTGTAAAGATAATCATTGTTAGTGAAAAAAGTGTAGTGCGCGACCCAACTTCTGCTCATCCAGAAAAGTTCGACAAAATCGTTCACTGAGGATCCAAACCAGCCAGCAATAGGCAATTATCAATAAGCAGTGCGTCAGTAGCAAAAGTGTTAGTACAGCGTAATCAAACCTACCACCATATCCTTTGCATCAATCAATCATTCAATCTCTTGTTTAATTGTCAACCTTGTTTTTTTTTTGACTTTTATCCAAGTGATATGTCTTTCTTTGGATTCAATACAAATGGCCCTCCAGGAGGCCATTCCAATAAAAAGAATAAAGACAGCTATGAAACATTTGACTTTCAAGAAACATATGATGGTTTAGGAGAAAACTATGTCGAAGAAGACGATGCCTTTAATGATGAAACCTTTGGTACAGACATTCAAGATATCGGATCTAAGGATTTCGACTTTGCCACTGGTAAATTAAAATCTAAGACCGCTTCAAAACCTTCTGCTTCTACTTCTCATATGTCATATGCCAAGGCTGCTCAAGTCGAAGAAGTCTTACAACCAATGGCTTCTTTATGGAGCAATGAGACTGTAAAGCAGCCACAACAACCAGGTGAAGCTGAAGCTCCAAAGCAAGAAAAGAGAATTTTGTCATTAGAAGAAATTGAAGCTAAGCTTAGAGGTGACTCTCCTCAACCATTACTTCAACAACAGCAGCAACAGCAACAACAGCAACAACAGCAACAATTTATGGGTGCTCCTCCTGCTCCAGCCCCAGGAATGATGATGCCTTACTTCATGTTACCTCCTCATGTTCAACAACATCTTTTAGCCGCTGCTGTTGGTTCTGGTCACTTCCCAGATGTTCAGTCTGCTCATCAAGCATTAATGGCTCAATCTCAAGCTCAAGTTCAAGCACAAGGTAGATTCATGCCTCCATTCGCTGACATGCCTCAAAATATGCCACAAGGTATGCCTCCTTTCCCACCACCAATGTCCCAACCACAACCCCAACAACAGCAACCTCAACAGCAACCACAGCAACCACAGCAACAACCTCAACAACAACAATCTCAACCTCAACAACAACAACCAAATCAACAACGTCCTTTGGCTTTTAATCAAATTGGTCAAGCTGATTCTGCAAACACCGATGCTTCTGCTAGACAGGCACCACAGAATCAACAGCGCCAACCACAACAACAGCAATCCAATAGACAGCCACCAAACAGTTCTGAGTTCCCTGTATTAGGTGCTAGTGGTACTAACAAACAACCACAACAACAAACCCAACAACAAAATCAACCTTCCAATCAGCAATTCCCTCCTCATATGCAACAACACCAGGGCCACAATGATCAATTCCAACGTCATCACAATCAACCTCAGAGACAAAACAATATGAACAGACAAAATAGACAAATGGCTCATCAACAACAATTAGACAACATGTCTCCGGAAGAACGTGAAAAGTTTTTGATTCGTCAAAATAAAGTTCACAGAATTCAATCTAACTCTGGTTTCATGAATCCAAGAGACAAGGATTTCGTTACTAGATTCCAATTATCTCAAATTGTTACAGATGATCCATACAATGAAGATTTCTACTGTCAAGTTTACGAAGTATTAAACTCACAATCCAACGATAATAACATGAACTCTATTGCTGAGAAGTATTTGGAACAATCCGGTCATAGATTAGGAGGACGTATGAAGAGAGCTGATGTTGCTTTACAGAGAATGCAACAACAAGTCTCCAAGGCTGTTTCTGTTGCAAAGGAACGTGGTGAAAGAATCAGTGTCTTTTCAAGAGAAGGTGCTTTAGGTAAAGTCAGTGTCAGTAATGTTAAACAACCAAAGAAAAGATTAGTAATTATTGAGCCAGTTAACAATGAAGAAAATAAAGAAAACGTTAAAGAATACAAGTTTTCCAAACCAATTAGATCTTTCCAATTATCAATTATTGAAGGAATCTATAAGGAAGTTTTGAAATTAGAATCTATGGAAAGAGAAAATCTCGAAATAAACACCGATGATCTTATTAAATCATTACATCTTGAAGATAAGATTAGTTCTACCACTGAACCTGAAATCAACCCATTTGTTTCCATTTTATCATTTGATAAGACTATGAAATTGTTTAATAGATTGTTCCACTTTTTATCGCCAGATCAACAATTCAAAGTTGTATCAGTTATATTCTCTAATTTACAACAAATTGATATTGTATCTAAATCATCATATAAGAACTATCCTGAGAAGAAAGGTGAAATTCCAGCTGAAATCAATAAGAGAGTTGAATTATTCCAATCTACTATTTTGAAAAACTTGGTGTTCTATTTAACTGACGCAAGTTTCACCAATGTTTTAAGAGTATTAAACTCCCTTATCGACTCTGAGGTTAACAATGTATTATTCTTGGCTACTACTAAGATTGGTCTTTCTATTATCACTATCTTGATTTCAAGATTAGAATTGACCAAACAAGAATCAGCTCAAACTTTATCTGAAGATGAATTAGAAAGTTGGAAGATCATTTACGATAAATTATTCACAAGTTTCGGAGATGGTTTATCACAAGTTTTCCCAACTTACTTATCTTCAGCCGCTAACAACGATAATTTGGTGCCTGAAGAAGACGATTCATACATCTGGCAATTTTTGGCTTCTTTATCCTTGGCAGGTTTATTGCACCATCAACGTATTATCGTTGACGATATTAGAGCTGAAGTCTTTGGAGTTATGGAAAAGTTGAAACAATTGAAACAATCTGACGATGTCAATTATAATAAATACTTGAACAACCTGAACTTAGTCTTGAATGTCATGGGATTGAAGGCAGATGAAACTGGTTTCAGTGAAATGTAAATTGCTTGGTAATTTACTTTAGTTAAAAATTGCTTGGTATTTTACTTTAGTTTTTTGATTTGTGTGTCCCTTTTTTTTTTGAAAATTTATTTACCTTATGTATTACTGTATATTACGTTGCTCTTATTCGGTTCCTTTGTTGTTGTGGAACCGATTAGCTTCTCACTTAATAAGATGTTACTACTATTACATGTACTTACATGTGCGTACATATTTGTGCTGTACGTCACCCCTGTAATGCACCGCACCCCTGCACTGCCGAGAATACGGCTGCGGTTTCTGGGAAAGACTATACAGCCAAGTTTGTGCGTGTGGGCTCTTGTAAGATGAGATTGCTTTTGCAACACTTGAAACTTAACCTGCATTTATATCTCACAAAATGCTGACAATATAAATGATGCTATACAGTAATACATAGAGAATGATAGACAGTAAATAGCATGCTCACTACCGTAAATAATTATGTTATTTGCTATTGGATCTCTTTAAAGCCAAGAAATTGATTGCCTTGCTGTGGCTCGTAAATTTCTTTGTGTCTACATTCCCGATCCTTTCTTGATGTTATCTTACATACACTGCTCTTTGCCGAAATGGGAATCATCCTGATTGCTTTGTTGTCATAAATTTAAGGGGGTCATACATCTTCTTTAAAGTTCTATTATATTTTTATCAGCCCGACTAGCACGGTGTAGCAACCTGCAGAACACATCTATAATTAAGCAAATATCCCAGTAGAAAAGTACATATATTTCCTGCACTGCTTGCAGATCCCCCCTTATTCAAATAATGCACCCCTGTGTAATCAAATTTCCAAATTTACTTCAAGCTTTTTTGAGTAGTGAAAAATCCCTTCTTGTTTGGGCAGTGGTGGGTTATTGGCTTGCTATCTGCACTTGTGTGCCATTTATAATGGGGTGCTATAGTCTCCTCCCAAAATTTTGAAACTTTGAACACTGTCCCTATATACTGCAAACATTTTCTCTCGTGTAGTTCCCATTTCAAACTTAAATTAAGTTGACAATTGTTTTGATTCACATACATATCAGTACACTGGATTGTTTCTCACTTTTTTAAAGAGCTTATTAAATAAATAAAATAAAAATACTGCATTACAGCTTCTGCTTCACTTCTACATATATAAACGTTCAGACTAATTGACATTGTAATAATTGCAAATGTTTCGGTATTTTCTGGCCCCTATGAATAAATATAAAGAACAGCCACCTCCAAAATCTTTGTTGTAAGTAAAGATGTTTACTATTGTCTAATTCAATAACACTGTCCGATTTGATAAAGAGATACTAACACCAACATTCCCCTCTCTCAATAATAGTTACTATGGATCTCATGAACTATTTAATGAATATGTTTTTGAAATTATGGAACTAAGCAAAGATGATAATTCTATAAAGATTAGTCCTGGATACCTCCCGAATTACAAAAAGCAAAAATTGAAAGACTTCGATTACCCAGCAGTTACATATGATAAAAATTATTTTGTAAACGGTTTGATAATACAAGGTCTTTCTGAAAATGTCCTTAGATATTTAGACTTTTTTGAAGGGTTTTTCTTTGAAAGAACCAAGGCATTGGTTCAGATTGAAAAACCTACTAGTTTAACAGAATACGTCAATAAACAGTTAAATTCGCTTCAACTCAGTGAGTTTGCGACAGATTTACATATTCAAAATAACGCCAATAATTGCACTCCACAATATGGATCACTCAATAGCTATCCAAGCACCTCTAGCAGTGAAAAGGAGAATTTGTCTACATCTCAAAGTGTAAATGAATCACCACACTCCTTAAATAAAACAAACAAGAATACCTACGATATCATGCAATCATGTGCAACAATACAAACCCAAAAGCAGTACATTTCTTCAAAACTTGACCCTTCCAAACTAATTGAAACTGAATTATTTGTCTGGGTTGGTTCGCCTGACAAGCTTATTTCAGAAGATTAATAAGTCACACGTATATCAAAATAAGGATGCCAATATTACTAATGCTCTCAAATAATTCATACATTCAGTTGAAGCTACATCCATTTCAAAAATATTCACATCATATCTATCAGCTATGTCTTGCATTTTGGAAAGTCTAGCACAAGCAAATACATGGTATTCTCTCTTAACGAACTCTTTTGCCAATGAGTGGCCAATTCCTGATGAAGCTCCTGTGATCAATAAAGTCTTTTCTTTGAGTGGTTGTTGTCATATTTTAATGGTACCTAATAATTCCCATTTTTCCTACTGACATATATAGCTCAAATTATCACAAAGAACCCTGGTTTAAATACATATGCATTAGTTGAAAACTTTGAGCCGCTGCTCACACTTTGGGGTTCGGCTTTGAGATTTGTAATATAGTTTTTTGCTTCTTTATCACTACCTACTACCGGTTTATCAGTTTTCCAGTCCGGGCCATTGCTCATTAGTAGAAGGAAATACATTTTGACTTTAAGATTTACCCATATGGAAAAGTACTCCCGGAGGTAGGAGTTAGGCAATAAACTACGTCCAGAACTCTCGGTGCATTTTTTATCAAATAGAGCTCTTCTGATGTTACTTAATACTCAAATGCAATACAATTGATTCTAATCATTCCAGTTAAAAATTACATTCCTTAGTTGTCACAAAAAAATGCAATGATTAATTGCTTCAGATCTAATGAGCAAATCGAGAGCTGGAAATGCGGAGAAAGGACTTAAAAACAACATATTTGGTGGTACAGTTATATCGTTGCTTAGTTGATGAAATTCTTTTCTTCTTGACCCCGTTCATTTTATTTCCTATAGTAGCCATATATGTATATGTTGTATATTTTTTTATTGATTATGAATATATATGAAACTATGAGAAAAAATTGTTGACAGCCAAAAAAATGTTATGAGCAAGCTGTCAAAAAATTTAGATTTACACAAGTAAAGGTCAATTGGCATTGTTCTACTTACTACTATTTAGTTTTTTTTTATCTTTTCAAGGCAGTTTATACATTTTCTACATTGCGCAAGATAATCGTACTCAGAAAAATTATCACCAACTCCTTTGCTTCAATAACTGAGTTATAAGGCGACTCAAGTCTGGGGTAAATTTTCTACAACGCATCCTGATGTCGCAAATAATCTATTTTGAATGGTGTACAGGTGTTTGCTTTCTTATTGGGAAACAAATTCCTTCCACGGAATTATTTTTCAGATTTTCAAAGGTTTGTCAATAACTACCACATGCACAATGCTTTTTTTAATGCAGTAAAGAAAAATTTTCATTAAAATATATAAAACAATGCCTATATAGAATCCCATTATAACATCCTAAAAAATAAAGTACAAATTCAAAGATTATAAAGTATGAATGCAAATATTAGAAATGAAATGCAAACAATTTCATTGAACTGAAAGATGTTTAAAATAAAGTTACATTTACCTCGACGTAACTTCCCCACAATAATAAATAACAGTAATAGTAAACCAAACAAAATATGATCATTTAACTATTATCTCTCTCTGTTCGATGTTTTCTTCAGCATCTTTGAGATTTTGACCATCCACTTCAGCAAATGTTTGTTCAACATCTAGTTCTAATGAAGTTTCATCATCGTCTTGATTAACCTTAGGTTCAGTGGCAATTTCGGCTTCCTCTTCATCTTCAATCTTTTCTACTTGTCCTTTGCCAAACCACTTGAATCTCATACACCATGTCAAGTGGCAGATGACAATACCAATTTCTAATGCTGCACAGATAGAGTACAAGACACATCCCATAATATCAATATCACCTCCTCCAATAGCTAATGAAAGTAATGTAAAAATAGCACCACCTAAATCGATTGCTAAAAAGCCAAAATTAATACCAACAATTCTACCTTTTCTTTTGTAAGCTTCAATATATGGTGGGATCAAACCAAGGGCCAAAAGAACAGAGGCAATAATACCAAACACCAAATGTTGCCATCCTGATTCATGACCATTTTCAATGTATAATTTCTTCAAAGGTATAATAAAACCAACTTCTAAAGCAACACCAACTGCTATAATGGCAATTACAATACCAATAACAACTCTCTTTGGTTTGGAAATTGGAGGATAGTATAAGACCTGAGCATAGGTGAAAAGACAAAGAGCGGTGAATATTTGTGGTTGAATTTGAATTGGAATACTTGATTCAATAGAAACAAAGTAAATAGAAAATGGAATACCACAAGCAAGCCATAAGAATAACATTACTGGTGGGAGACCTTCACAATTCTTGACTTTGTAATTTCTAATAATTTGGGGTATCATCTGGATACACCACAAAACTGTACCAATTGTTGCTAAGACGTTTGATGCTACGCTGACCATTGTTGCAATATATTCTTTCTAATTATCAAAGTATCTGGATTTAAAAATAATAAATAATAACAGAGAATGCCAAAAGAATTCCACAAGCAAGAATCGGATATGAAAAAGGTGAAGATTAAAGGTTATATATATACTTGTAAAACTGTAATATATGGCGTTTTTGCGCTAAAAAGAAAAGACGTTCTATTTTTTCAAGGTCCCCTCAAGGCTGTGCGCGTACGTTTGGAGCGGAGGTAGCCGTTTATTCTTGAGTATATTGCAAGACATTGACTTTGATTTTCGCAAGACCAGATAGCAATTGTCAACATTACTTGTATGGTATATCTTCCAACATGTTTTCCTTTGGTACAAATGATGTTCAACAGGCCTATACCAGGTAAGAGCGCAAAAGACACAAGGTTAGTCGTGAGTCAGTTTCCATTTCACTGGCGGGGCGGTTTGTATAACACCCCGGTTTAAAAGTTCTCGTGGCCCAAACGGGCAGTTGCAGCCATTACTAAACCCATGCTACTAAATATTAGAAATGAGCCAATTTTCTCTCTTGAGAGCAGTGGTTGCCTTGTTGAGAAACTCAGACCGCAGAGCTCTTTGGTTTGCTTGTTTGTTTTGCTCAATTCCCCAAAAGTATCGACCATCCTCTTTAGGATTATCCATCCTTATTCAGAGGTTTTTTCCAACAAAAACTTGATGAAAGTGGTTTCACAACATTTATTTATTTCTTGCCTCAAGCGCAATCATCTTGAATACGTGCATATAGTCAGTTTTGCGCAATATGAATAATGTCATTACAAACTATTAGTGCACAGGTTTAATAGCTGGGTGCTTGCTTCCATATTAGGCATCTGCAAGCACTCTCAAACACCTCTACTTGCACACAAGTCTTTAGTATTACTGCTATAAATGGATTTTTAGATTTTTGAAAAAGATGTTTACTAATTGATCAAATAGTCCATATAGGTAAGTTAATACGAGCAATATATAGAAAAATTAAAATAGTAGAATGAATTGAATATAGTTTAATGGAGATTGTAAGAAAATGAGTCAATTATTTGTTTTGGAATTTTATATCTATCAATCTCTCAAAATCTATCTATTTGTGCTCAAAATCATTGGCACTAACACCAGATTTGTCACACATAGATCTAAATACAGTTTTTGTGTTAGTATAAAGGTTCCATGGGGTATCAAATTCTACCACTTCACCCTTATCCAAAACCAAGATCTTGTCGTAGTTGACAATTGTCTTCAATCTATGAGCAATACATAAGATTGTACAGTTAGCAAACTCTTCCACAATTGTCTTTTGAATCTTGGAATCAGTCTCATAATCAACAGAAGAAGTAGCTTCGTCTAAGATTAAAATCTTGGAATCACGAACTAAGGCACGGGCCAATGCAATCAATTGTCTCTCACCTAATGAGAAATTGGAACCATCATCTTCAACAAATTGATCAAGATGGAACTTGTGGAAATTTTCATCACCTTTCTTTTGTAATTTGATTCTCTCCAATACATCAGCTTCGATCAGGTCAGCTCTTCTGAGTGCATCCCATAATTTCTCATCAGAGCTAAAATTGAATGGATCTAAATTGTTTCTAATGGATCCAGAGAATAAAACAGGATCTTGTGGAATAATAGATAGCTTGGAACGAAGTTTATTCAATCCAAGAGTAGAGATATCGACTCCATCAATAAACATCTTACCTTCACTAATTTCTGATAATCTGTAAATAGCTGTCATAATGGTAGATTTACCAGCACCTGTTCTACCACAGATACCAATCTTTTCTTCCTTGTTAACAGTGATAGACATATTCTTTAAAACATAAGGTAACTCTGGTCTGTAACGTAATGAGACATTGTCAAAGACAATTTTACCTTCAGATGGCCATTTTGGTTCAGGGTCTCTTTCTGGAATATCAAATGGAGCTTCTTGAACTAAATTATAACCGTAATAGATTAATCTCTCAGCCGAGTTCATTTCATTTTCAATCTGAGTCATAGCTCTTAACATTTGAGACAAGGAACCAGCGATAGTTAAGACATAAGTCAAAAGTAAACCAGTTGAAGAGCCACTAATTTTGAATTGTCTAGTAATACATAATAATGAAATAATCAGGGCAAAAACAGTAGCAACCATATCTAAGTTGATAGCAAGCCATCTTTGATTAGCAATGGTGATATAATAAGCTTCATTCTGTTCGTCAATTAAAACGTCAGTGCGGTTGATAAATCTTTCTGCATCCTTATAAGCCTTAATAGTATCCATACCACCTAATGATTCATTAAAATGAGCATAAACTTTAGATCTCTTAACAGCTTCAAGTCTCTTAATTTCTCTTGAAGAAGCTTGGTAAAATCCAGCAATTGAAACATAAAGGAACGCCAAGAATGGAACAGCAATGGCAAACCATGGTAAATAGATGATACAAAGAATAATTGTACCAATAATAGTACAAAATGGATAAAAGAATTGTCTGACTTGTTCAACGATTTCATTATCTAAAACATCGGTATCCTTGGTGAATCTATTGAGAACTCTACCCATTGGAGTGGTATCCATAAATGACATTGGGGCATGGACTAATCTTTCAGCAGCCTTGATATTCAAGTTCTTAGCAGCATGATTACAGAAGTACACCATTAATGAAAATTCAGTAACCAGGAAAATGATAGTCAAAATAGTAAACATGACATAAATACCACTGTAGAAATTACCGGAGCGTCCTGGGAACTTATTAGAGGTCCAGAATGACAACCAAGTATTTGTAAACAATTGACAGAAAGTAGCAACAATGAAAATAATAATCATGATTGGGGAAAATGCATTTCCAAATACACCCGAACCAGCTTTAATATATCTTTTGTAAACGGTCCAACTGATGGCATTGACGGCTCTTTCTTCTTCTTTAATCAGTTTACCATCAGAAGTAACGGTACGAGATAATTGCTTCTTGATCAGAGCTGTGTCAGCCTCTAATTCGGTTTCAGCAGCATTGAAATCTTGAACATCATTTTCAAGATCTTCTTCCTCACTGTCCATTTGTTCCGCTTCGTCATCCTTTTCAGATTGATGACTAAATGTCATTAATTTAACAAAATCTTCGTTTCTAGCTTGTAATTCTTCCATTGAACCCATATCGACGCTACCGTCGCCGTTTAAGAATATGACTTTGTCAGCTTCACCAATTAATGATAATTGATGTGTTGCTAAGACTCTTGTCTTTTCGCTCAAAATTCCCAAGATACATTCTTCCATGATATGTTTACCAACTCTGGCATCAACAGCACTTAAGACGTCGTCCATTAAGATAATATCTTTATTAGCATAGACAGCCCTGGCAAGATTGATACGTGCCTTTTGACCACCACTTAATGTTATACCACGCTCTCCGACTTCAGTTCTATCACCTGCTGGTAA
This sequence comes from Ogataea sp. yHMJ1, assembly GCA_030571015.1. NCBI lineage: Eukaryota > Fungi > Ascomycota > Pichiomycetes > Pichiales > Pichiaceae > Ogataea > Ogataea sp. yHMJ1. The sequence goes on from JAJLXB010000033.1 coordinate 177,113, forward strand.
AATGTCAAAATCACTTTTCAAAGAACAAGCATTAACTATAGAATTGTATCTGTCTTCATCATATGGGCAACCAAATGTAATATTCTCTTTAACAGTTGCATTTTGAACCCATGGGTAACCACATAAAAGTAAAGAACCATTGACTAATACTCTACCTTCGGTTTTATCCATGAACCCAGCCAAGGCAGATAATAGAGAAGATTTACCTGAACCGATCATACCTGTGACAACAACAAACTCACCCTTTTTGAACTCAAAATTTAAATTTCGTAAACCATTGAAACTAGTTTTTGCCACTATGGTGGAGCCAGTATCCTTTTCATCTCCAGAAGTATCAGATTCAGTCTTGTAAGGCTCAGAAGACTCAGAAGCTTCAGATGACTTGGTTTTTGTCTTGATGACTTCCTCATCAGTTTCGTTTTCCTTGTCTTCATCTTCATCTCCTTCAGTTGTGTCATCATTGACATATGTTTTCCATTCAAAAGAAGCATTGACAACTTTCAATGAAAGATCTTCTTTTTCCAATTCTTCAAGATCCTCAGGAGTAGTATCTTTTACCTCATGATCTTCACCGCATGATAAAAATGCAGAAACTCTCTTGAGACCAATATATGCATCTGTACCTGTAGCTAGAGCCATGGGCACTAAAAGGAATTGGAATGATAAACTCTGGAATAAATTAACAGAGGAGAAAATGTCACCAACGTTTCTGCTAGTCTCAAGTCTGTGCAATAATAAGAATGTAGCCATGGAAGCTAAGATTGGTAAAACAGTGGCAAGGGAAATAACAATATTTCTTAAAGCTTGCATTGCAAAAATGTGTTTCATTTCACTCTTTCTTGCAGCAGTCATATTCTCTTGGTAGGATTTTTCCCAACTATAATATTTGATAACTTTAAAATGTTTTAGTAATTCTTTGATGTAATTAACTCTTTTATCTGTAAATACATTAGCCTTCACTCTAATGTCTAACATGACTTTAGCAGCATAACCAAAGATGGCACTAGAAACAAAGAAAAGACCTATACCCAACAATGCAGAGACACCCAAGTTATGAATCAAAAGACCAATGGTGATACCCATTGGAATAGGAAACAGTATTATAAATGGTTGGAAAGCAATGGCAAAATCAACTCTGGATAAATCTGTACCCATTATAGAGTTGATTTTTCCCACTGGGAAATCATGCTTACCTTTTCCATCTATCTTGAAAGATTTCTCCAAAAGTGCCTTGGTTAAAACAGCTTTAACTTCTGCACCGGTGATCATACCATGGTAAAAGTAATGGTTGATTGTCACACCTACAAATAATACACAGAAAGAACAACCAAGGGCATAACCTATACCTTGAGGAATATAAACATCATAATTTTCTGCCCTTTTTTCGACAAAATTGATCAGTGCCTTTTGAAGCAATGGAGAAAAAGTGGAAGCACAATCGCATGCTACTTTAATGACCATACCTAAGGTATACTGAAACCAAAAAGTTTTGTACAAATTTTTAATCAAAACGTGAACATGGATTTGGAAATCTAATAAATCTTCATGCTCACTAACAGATGAAGTCTCAATTGTTTCTCCTCTGGCTTTACATTTCTCCATGATATGCTTCTGTTTTAAAACCGCTACGTCCTTATCAAACATAGTAGAGAACCTCTCATACATGTAATTGATCTTCATTTTGTTATCTAAGAGGTATAAATCTGCGGGCTGGATGGTTCTTTTGTAACCGGTTTTCAATAAACCATTTAGCCACCAAAAAAACACATAGTTGAATGGATTCTTGGTTTTCTGTGGATATACGATACGCTCACTCTCTAAAGGAACGGGATCAACTTTATTCGATAGAAATGGGGATAGCAAACGTTTTTGCTTTTGAAGACTGTTTGGATCACCTCTTTCCAAGGCCTGATCTTGGATCGAGTCAGCCATATTGATGCAAAAAAAAGATACTTTACTTAAAAAGACTAATCGGCCGAGCTCTATGTGTGCACAATTCAAACAGGAGGAGTATAATAACTTTAAAGAGCTGAACTTGTTCTAGTAGAGAAATTTCTTATGTGAAGATATAAAAGAGGGAGCAAAGTGTAGTAGGGAAAAGCAGAGAGGGGGCAAATCGGTATAACTTACCTTGGCTGTAACCTGTAATTTTCATCTTTTGTTTTCTACGGCTTGCTAAGTAAGTGTCTTACGTCAGCGTCTCTTCAGCCTTGCGCTGCCTCGAAGCGACTGGAATGCGTGAGTGTATCTTAGTGAGAGTGCATTGTGTCCTGTCCCTGGGCTAATGGCGATAAGGGATGGTCAGCTCTAAGTTGGTGCCTGTGTTCAGTACAGTTTGAGCACCCAAGTTTATGGGGCAGTCGGGCATTACGCAGAAGACGGCTGTTTGGGAGATAGAGGTCAACGTGTGGATTTCTCTCTCCTTAGACTGGGATGCCGAGAAGGCCTCAAATGCCGAGCGGACATTGAACAGGTGGAGAACATGGGAATCAGTGGGGATGCACCACTGTTTATCTTTTGTAGTTGGGCCCTTCTGGACTGGTAGGTGGTGGTTGACTCATTACGGTATCCACTCCCTGACAGTGTCACTGTTGTGTTGCATGCACACCCAATCATTCTAGCCATACGGCACAGTACTTCTTTCGGTACATCGGAGCAAAACAAAGCGAAGAACGTTGTAAACTCCGACCGTTTCCTCGGAGATTGATGGACAATTTCTTGGCTTGTTACTCAGCGGCCACAACAGTTATGTCATACAGCAAAATATCAATCTACATGGTATGACTGAGCTGAGCTATTCAGCTCCATCAGACCTACTTGGCAATATATAATCCATGGTCTTCCATACAGGCCACAGTGATCTCGGATCTGCAACGCACCAAGGGACCAGGCGTTTCTTCTCTCCCTCTATAAGTACATATACGATACTCTTGAATTTTATTACAGAAGGCAAAGTGTTGCTCAATCAATGTCGCAAAACAATGTACTTTTTGACAGAAATGTCCATTCACCCAATGTCAGCTTGAATAGTCGTAGATATATATGTGTATACACGTATACAACTTACACCTACCCCACTCTTATTATTATTGTTCCAGAGATAGTCCATTTCGGGTACTGCCCGACACTCGGCTTCGGATAGAGAGACTAAAAACATTTTTCTTCGGAGAATTGACTCACCCTTTATTATTCACTAAAATGTTAGTATTTAACCCCCAGGTGCTACCTTATACTTTTATGGTCAAGTATCACTACAGAAAGTATTGTGCTCTTGATTCTAAACTTGACCATCTGGTATCACTCTCTTTCAAGGACTTACATATAAACGACTTATATTTTTAACTATCGCCAAGCGCAAAGTCGGAGTCAAAAATTTAAGATGAATGCTATAGAGGCGTCTTCCATAAACAAGAAGCTTCCCTGGAAGGTCAGGCTGGCTAGAGCTGTTATGGGTCCAGCTAAGCCTGTACCTACACAAGAGGAGAGGAAGAAGTACCCAGTTAGGGATGTCAATATATTATCCGTGGCGTTCTTTTGGTGGTTAACTCCACTGTTAAAGACTGGTTTCCAGAGAAATTTATCCCCGAACGATATGTTCTACTTAGATGATAAAGATACAGTAGAATATCTTACGGCTCGTTATGTGGCCAATTTTGACAATAGAGTTTACAAGACTAAGAAGAAGTACTTAATCAAGAATGGTCTTGCCACGGCAAATGATCCTCTACTTGATCAAAAAATTTCTGCATTAAATGTGAGATCAGACCCTAATTTTTCATACCCTAAAAGCATTGTTCATTGGACTATATTTGATACATTCTTTGGCATCTATGGTCCCGTTGTATCTCTTAGAGTCATAGCTGATCTTTTCACAGGTTTCAATCCATTATTGACAAGGGCCCTTATCAAGTTTGTAGAGGAAAAGGGATATGGAGAAAATCCAAATATCGGCCGAGGTGTAGGTTACGCTATCGGATGTAGTATATTCATTTTCATGAAGGGTTTCTTCATGGCACATTACTTCAACAGTGCAGGTATTGTTGGTGCCAAGGTTAAAGGTGTGATGACTAAAGTATTATATGACAAGGCATTCACATTGGACAATAAAGGTTTACAGACTTATTCAACCGGTACACTGACCTCTTTAATGGGTACAGACTTGTCAAGAGTTGAATTGGCATTCACCTACATGGGTAACTTGGCAAGTTTCTTCCCAAGTATATGCATTGTTATCATCTTTTTGTGTATTTATATTGGTCCAGTGGCATTGGTTGGTGTTGCTTTTTTTGCAGTGGGTGTTTTATCTGTTTTATTTGTTTATGGTACTTTAAAAAAATATAGAAGAGCCGCTAACATCTATACAGATTTAAGAGTTAATTACATTGCTCAAGTTCTAAGTAATTTGAAAATTATCAAGTATTATTGTTGGGAAGATTCTTATTTTGCCAAGATAAAAGATTATAGGAAACGTGAAACCAAGAGTTTACTTCAAATGCAAACCGTGAGAGGTATTGGTATGGCTATTACTTATATGCTTCCCTCTACATCGTCATTCATTGCTTTTGTTTGTATGTATGCCGTTAGTGGTATGAAGAACGCTGCCAATATTTTTGCTGGTTTGTCATTCTTCAATGTCCTGTCTGCTCAAGCTATGATGTTACCAATGTCCTATAGTGCTGTCTTGGATGCAAATATTGGTTTGCAAAGAGTCGGACAAGTGCTCTGTTATGAACCCGAAGAGGACAATACACAGGCATTAACTGCTGATCTGGTGAAGAAAGTTGGTCCAGATTACAGCATTTACTTAGAAAAGTGTTCTTTCAATTGGCCAGAATTACCAGAAAATGTCTTTGGCAAACCAACTGAGAAAGACAACAAGAAAGGTTCAAGTAATACAAAAGAAGTTGAAAGTAAAGAGATGGAGAAGCAATCGTCAGACATTGATGGCAAAAAGACATTCAATGGTACTCTCGTTGATATAAATCTAAAAATCAAAAAGGGTGACTTTGTTGTCATTACAGGTGCCATTGGTTCTGGTAAAACATCATTGTTGAACGCTATCAATGGTTTCATGCATAAAACCGAAGGAGAATTATTGATCAATGGTTCGATTGTCTTTTGTCGTACCCCATGGATTCAAAACGCCACCGTGAGAGAAAATATAGTATTTGGAAATTTATTTGATCAGAAGAAATATGATAGGATAATTTACGTTTGTTCATTAACTCATGACTTGGAAAACTTACCAGCTGGAGACAGAACCGAAATTGGTGAACGTGGTGTCACATTAAGTGGTGGTCAAAAGGCACGTATTAATTTAGCTAGATCTATCTATGCGGGCACTGATATTATTCTATTAGATGATGTCTTGAGTGCCGTCGATGCCAAAGTTGGTGAGCATATTATGAACAACTGTTTCTTGGATTATCTTGCTCAAAGAACAAGAGTTTTGGCAACACATCAGTTATCCCTTATTGGTAAGGCTGACTATGTTGTTTTCCTTAATGGTGATGGTACAATCGAAACTGGCACTTTACAGGACTTGAAGACAACTAATGAGGCTTTCAAGAATTTGATGGAATTGAGTACTGAACAAGCTGAAAAAGAAAAGAAAGAAGAAGAGGAAGAGGAAGCTATCGAAGAGGCGTTAGAAGAGAATTTAGGATTGGATTCTGGCGATATGTCCACTGCAGAGAGTCTTATGCTGAAGGATTGTCCTACCAACATAGGGACAGATGAATCCGGTGCCGATCTAGAGAAGAAAGCAGCTGCGGAAGTAGATGGTAGAATAACCAAAACAGAATTCAGAGATGCTAAAAAAGGTGTTTCGGGGGAAGTTTACACAAAATTTTTGTATTTGTCGAGAGGTATGTTTGGCTACTTTGTTTTCCCTCTTTTCATTGCTTTGATTACAATTAGTACTTTTAGTAGTCTTTTTACTACTGTTTGGTTATCTTATTGGACCGAGTTGAAATTTAAACAACTGTCTAATTCAACTTATGAAGGTATTTACGGTATGTTCATTTGTGTTACTATCATTTTAGTCATTGCTAACTTCTGGTTAATCAGTTACATGAACAATAACGCCGCTAAACATTTGAATATTAGAAGTCTGGACAAGATTTTACATGTTCCAATGTCATATATGGATACTACACCAATGGGTAGAATTTTAAATAGATTCACTAAAGACACTGATGTTATAGACAATGAAATTTCAGATCAATTGAGATTAGTCATTTACACTTCAGCTGCCATTTTTGGTGTTTTAATTTTATGTATTATCAACTTGAGATGGATTGGTATTGCATTCCCTTTCTTGGGTTTTGCATATTATGGTTTCACCTCCTATTACCTTGCAACTTCCAGAGAAATCAAGATCATAGAAGCTGCTCAAAGGTCATTTGTTTATCAAAACTTTAGTGAATCATTGAATGGTATTTTTACAATTAAATCATTTGGTTCCCCTGCTATTAATAGATTTATGGAATTGAATATGACTCTTATTGATACTATGAATGAATCTTTATTCTTGTCGATTGCCGTTCAGCGTTGGTTAGCTGTTAGATTAAGTGCAGTTTCTTGTTTGTTTGCATTCATTGTTGCCATGCTTTGTGCCTTCAATGTATTCCATGTTTCTGCTGCAACTGCTGGTTTAGTTGTTACTTATGTTTTACAAATCAGTGATTTCTTTTCATTTGTCATTAGAACTGCCACGCTTCTTGAAAACAGGCTTACCTCTGCCGAGAGACTTGTCGAATATGCTTATCATTTACCCCAAGAGTCCAAGGAATTGGATAAAGTTGAAGTTCCACAAAACTGGCCTGCTGAAGGAAAAATTGAATTCCAAAATGTCAAAATGAGATACAGACCTGAACTTCCTACAGTGCTACAAGATTTCAGTATGCATATTGGTGCTGCCGAGAAGATAGGTGTTTGTGGTAGAACTGGTGCTGGTAAGTCTTCAATCATGACTGCTTTGTATAGACTGGTGGAATTTGAAGGCGGTTCCATCTCCATTGATGGTATTAATATCAGTGAGTTAAGTCTGAAATCTTTGAGATCTAAATTATCCATTATTCCACAAGAACCTGTCATGTTTAACGGTACTATAAGATTCAATTTAGATCCATTTGGTGAAAGATCAGATGACCAATTATGGGATGCTTTGAGAAGATCAGGTTTGATTCAAATGGGCGAATTGGAGCAAATAAAGCGTCAAGGTCCTCATACACCAATTGATACACTATTCAAGTTCCATTTAGACATGCCTGTTGAAGATGAAGGTTCAAATTTTTCTCTGGGAGAGAGACAGTTAGTCAGTTTAGCTCGTGCTTTAGTTCGTGACTCTAAGATTTTGATCTTGGATGAAGCTACTTCTTCTGTCGATTATGTTACCGATTCTAAGATTCAAAACACCATCAAAAACGAATTTGCAAACTGTACTATTCTTTGTATTGCCCATAGACTGAACACTATTTTGAAATACGATAGAATCTTGGTCTTAGAAAAAGGTAGTATTGAGGAGTTGGATACTCCTCTAAATCTTTATCATGCCAACGGTGTTTTCAGAGATATGTGTGACAAGTCTGCTATCACTGAAGATGACTTTTATGGTGATGCTTAAAAAAAACATTTCCACTAATTTATACACTCTTTCGTTTTTATTTCAATTGTTATTTCATGTTTCTTATTCCTTATTCTTTGTATATCTTACTTTGAAACTTAATTTAATTCATGTCATTTTTACTTTGATTACATCTACTAGTCTTAATATGTAAAATTATAAGGCACCTGGAAGAATTGATATATGTATATACCGCTATGTAATACTGTAAGAAGAGGAATTAATGGATCTCACTATTAAAGTACAATCAAATTGAGTTTGAACTAAAGAAATTGAAGATAGAATAAACAAACAAAAAACAAAAAAGAACAGGAATTACATCAGAGATAAAGTTAGAAAGAATCTTGATAATTTAGCAACTGTATGCTTACTCTTCATCTTCTGGAATAGACTCTAATTGGTCAACCAAAGAAGTAAGCTCTTCAACAACACTCTTGTGGTAGTTTAATTGGATCTTAGTGAATAACTTCAATAAGTTGAGGGATTCAACAGGAGACATTAATTTCTTCATAGCTTGAACAGCAACTTCTGTGGCGTTCACTAATTCGTCTTCAGCAGTATCGTATTTCTTGCTTAATTTCTCTGGAAGTTCAACGGTTTGATCGCCCTTTTGGTATACTTTAACTTCGGCTCTGAGAGTATCGAAAGTTAATCTACAAGTTTCGACTTGTCTACGGCATTTAATGGCTTCAGCAAAATCGGTAGATAAGATTTCTCTAATCTTTGAATTGAATTCAGAAATGATCAATTTGTCTTGCTCTAATCTTTCATCGCCAATCTTGTATTGAATTTCAGAGATCTTTAACAAGGCTTTGGTCAATGAGTTGTCTTCACCGTTTTGAACAGCTAATAAGTCATCCTTGGCAGACTTTAAGTTCTTGGATAAAGAGTGAGCAAAAGTCTTTGGGACAGATGGGCCAGTTGATGCAGTTAAAACAGCTTCAGCTTCAGCAGTAGATGTGGCTTGGCTTAAACCATGGAATTTTTCATTGATAATCTTTGTGTAGTCGGAGAATGATTCCCTGATGTTTGGAGGATAATCGTAACTTTCAATTTCATATTGTTCAGTGATAATCAAGGTCTTTTTGTAGAAGGATCTCAAAGCATCAATTTTCTTTTCTAGCTCAGTGTAGTCCTTTGGCAACTCACTGATGTCTTCAATTCCACCAAATCTTTCTTGTAGAGAACGAGTAGTTCTCTTCAAGATTGGGCTGAAGTTTTGGTTCAACGTAGAAGCTTCCTTCAAACCTGTCTGGATACCTTCTTGCAATTGTTGTTGCAATTTTTCGGTAGTAGAAGACAAGGTAGCTTGCAAAGAAGATAAGTCTGGAAATTTAAAGGACATTATTGGTTGATTAATGTTTATAGTGGCCAATTGAGGTGCTATGATGTTTATCTGTCCACACGGTATGATCTGATAATCATGTGTCAACTTACTTACTTGGCTCAGGTGCCCTTTTTCTCCCTCTGCCAATTTCCAGTGTGCCATTAACGCGCTTTGCAACTACTGGCTACTTCTTTTACAACAAACTCTACTGCTCTGATTTTACAAACCTTGAGGGTAAAGGAACTAAAAATCAATTCATAAATACGTAAAGGAGAGAACTAGACAAATAGTAACTTAAGTACTACATATTCGATTAGTCCTAAGGATAAAAGGCAATAATGGTCATATTTTTTTTTGCTTTTTTTCAAATTTTATATTGTTTTGTCTTTTTTTTCAGGATTGATAAGAGACCATCAATGAACAATCTTCTTCAAAAAAGTCTTCAAACCACCCTTATTCTTGGAAGATTCACCAGCTGCTGCTGCATCAGAAGTATCGTGGGCTCCCCCACTACCACCTCTAGAGTTCTTCATTGCTGAACGTGCAGCATTCTCAGCTTCTGAACCTTCCTTTCCAGAAGATCCAGCTTTCTGGCTCATGTACTTCGACCCAGATGCAACACCACTGCCTACCATACCAACATACTTGCCAGCTTCACCTTGTCCATGGCTCTTTAAAAAGGTCTCGCCTTGTTTGCCACCTTTATCAGCATACTGTTGGACCTGCTCGTAGTCAATATTATGAGCATTGTGACCAGAAACACCGGCAGCTCCAGATCCCATGCCACTATTCATTTGGTCAGCAGAACCAGACACATAAGAGGAATCATGAGCCATACCGCTGGAACCCTTTTGATTATACGCAGAGTCATCTTTAGCAGCAGCATAACCAGCTCCGACTCCAACCCCAGCTCCACCTTCAGCTCCACCTTCAACTCCACCTTCAGCTCCAGTGTACATAGCATTACCAGAGGAACCACGAGCAGAACTGTTCTTCATACCATGCTGGTTATAATCGGTGTCATTATAAACACCAGAATCTTCAGAAGTATCGTAAGCAGAGCTATGCTTTTGCTTCATTTGTTGCTCAGCATTACTTTCAGAAAGGCCATGGTCAGGTGTGTAACCATAACCAGCAGAAGTCTCATGGCCAGATTCATGCATATTAGAGCCGAAGGGAACAGTAGATGAACCATAAGCAGAGTCATGTTTCATAGTGGATGGTTCTCTTTGTTGATGATCAGTTGCACTGGTCTTATTGTGGCCAGCAAATGCAGCACCACCAGCAGCACCACCCAAGCCACCAGCTACACCTGGAGCAACTCCTGAGGAACCAAACGAAGAATCATTCTTCATATTGGAAGTGTCACGATCGAGTGGATTGAGGTATTGACCATAACTTTCATCTGCAACACCTTTCTTGTTTGTGTAAGTATAAGAAGTATCAGAATCTTCAAAACCACCCTTATTGTGACCAGCTGTTGATCCGGTCTGAGCCCCAATAACGTTTGTACCAGGACCAACATGACTCGATACAGTCTTACCAAGGGTTCCTGAGTGAGGAGAGTCAAACTTAGCACCTGTTGAAGCAGTGCGAACATGTTGATGTTGAACGCCTTTGGCATCAGTCATATCATTGTCAACTCCATGCAACTTTTGATTATTATTCTTCATCTCGTGCCCTGTAATGGCAGCTGCACCAGCACTAAGTGCACCGACACCAGCTACTTTACCAACTCCATAAGAGTTACCAGATCCAGTACCTCTAGAATCATAGTTTTGTTCATAAGCATTTTTGGAGTTGATATATTGATCGCCAGCAGATTGATTACCGGTATATTGATTACCAGCATATTTATCACTTGCATAACCAAGTGCAGCGGCATCATCGGCATAACCTCCTTGTTGACCATAGGCAGAAGAAGAATTTTCGTCTCTAGGTAAGCCAGTACCGGCTGCACCACCAGTACCGGAATTATAATTGGTGTTGGACTTAGAGTTTGGGTCAACATCAGTAAAACCAGACTGAACAACTTCATCTTCTCTGTTTTCCTTTGGGGCAGGTTGGGTAGTAGCATGAGCGGAATCCTTATATCCTGGATAACCCTCTTGAGAAGCTTTTGAACCAGAGTAATTATGTTTCTTTCCACCTTTTTCTAAATTAGTGGAGTTATCATCGGAAGCCTTGACGATACCTACAGAAGCTAAAATACCGCCTAGACCACCGAGCTTCTTGCCCTTTCCCTTCTTTTTACCAGAGCCTTCGTCCTCTTTGTCATCTTTTTCTTCAGACATGGAATCCTTTCTTTCCATCTTTTCTTTAGAAGTTTTAGACTCCTTTTGAGCATTAGCAGCAACAGAACTGTTGGCACCTTGAGAACCAATGAAAACATCTTTTGGTGAGTCCATATCATCATAACTCTCACCTATATTCTTCATCTTATCTGGAGATCTAGTTGTGGCTTCAGCCGATGATCTGTTGGTATAGCCTTTGTTCATACCAGACTCAGCTGCTGCATATTGGTTAGATTGTAGATTTTGTGGAGATTTGTGATTGTCCTCAACCATTTCATTACCAGAGCCCATACCATGTTTAGAGGTTCTTGAATCCTGGTATGAAGTAACATCTGGATTAGCACTAGCACTTGCACCTCCAAAACCAGTTTGTTGAGGAGCTTGCTGATAAGCTTGTTGATAAGATGAGCCCTTAGATGCATTCATTGATGGATCCTGCATGTGTGATCCACCCATATACATGTCTTGAGAACCCTTATTCATCTCACTTGAGTCTCTCATGCCTTGTTCCGGCATAGTAGATGAACCTAAATCTTGCTCAGTTGATTTGTCACCCTTCTTGTGAGTGGCAGCATATCCTAATCCAGCAGCTGCAACACCGGTTCCAGCAGCAACATATTTACCTGCTTCACCTTGGCCGTGTTGGGATAAAGCTTGTTGACCTTGCTTACCATACTTGCTGGTTTGACCTTGTAATTGTTCATAATCAACATTATCAAACATACCACCAGACTTAGAAGGAGCTGTTGTAGAGGCAGTGTTTATATCTGAACTTTTCTTATTAGTGGAAGTATAATCAGTATCATCTGCATTATCTGCATTATCTGCATTATCTGCATTATCTGCATTACTAGAACCAAAACCGGCTCTAGTATTGTGGGATCCATAACCCAGGTCTTTATTACCGGTGGTGGGAGAACTGTATCCTTTACTGGTAGTGTGAGAAGTATAATCTCTGCCCATAGTAGCATTGGAAGAGTAAGTTGCATCACCAGCTGTATTAGAACTTAAGCCTGGAGAGTATTGTTTTTGGGAGCCAGAAGTATTGGTAATAGGAGCAGTGGAAAGCGCAGTTTCACCTTTAGCATCTGATTCTTTCCATTGACCTGGGATTCCAGATCTAACTTGTATATTCTCAACATCTTCTGATTGATTAGCACCACTCTTTCCAGCAGTGGCGTCTGCAGAATCAGATGGATCAGGATTAATCCAAAACTTGATATAATCCTTAATACCTGAAGGAGAAGTGAGTGACTTTTCGGATTCGTCGTGAGTACCAGTGTTTATGTCATGGGAAGCTAATCCAGTATCATTAGTGATGTCAGCAGCACCGGTACTTGCTCCAGTACCACTACCATAGCCACTACCGATATTTGTATTTGGATTTAAAGCAGCATCAACCAAAGAGCCTGAAACGTAGCCTGTACCTGCTCCTGCTCCTGCTCCTGTTGTTGTTCCTGTGCTAGTATGTCCTGTACCAATATCAGAAGCCATCTCCTTGTGTTCCCTGGCTGGGTCTAAAGAATGGGCACCGCTTGAAGCATTCTTTTTATGGGAGTAATTGCTACCTGAGTAGTTGTAGTTTGAGTCATAATCTTTACTTGATGAAAGAGAATCATCATAGCCAGCGCCTACTGAATAATCCTTATCGGTGACAACATCGTGGGTTTGAGAGTAATCGTAAGTCTTGGGAGCTGAATGATCAACTTTGGAAGTTTTGGAAGAACCTTGACTTGTGATGACAGCTTCGGCATGTTTTGCCATCTCTTGAAGCTTCATCTTGTCTTGGTTTAACACTTCAGAACCTGATAATTTAGGCATTTTGTTTAGTAACTAACTATTAGATTCGTTTAAATGTTGTTGTAATGAGAAACAACCATTTTAGTGGAGGGCGGCATAAAGCAATGAGTAATAAAAGGGGCAATTGGAGTAATATATATAGTATCACCAAATTGATGTGACCTGAAATTTTCTCCAAGTTCCAAATGTTGAGTGGTGCATGTGTATCAATCGCAATTTCACTTAAATTTACCGGTGACTTGCTTTCTTGCCCCTAAAAGCGTTCTAAGTTAGCACTCCCCAAAGTGAGCGCCGCTCAGCTGTCAAACCCTGGGGAATGCACTTTTTGAGCACAGCCATTACATGAGATGTTGCTGCAATATGATTTGATGGGCATTATATGCTGTTCACACTAAATATAGGTATATATTATGCGATTTGAGAGGGTATAGTGATAATCTGGTTGAAATTTTAATTGTGCATGTGCGGGGAGGTGAAATAGTGGTGCGGTGTATGACATAGGTAGAAGGACAAGGAAGGAATCCGGGGAATGTTAATTACGCTATTGTTGGTCTTTTTTTCTAGCCTTCTTTTGCTCTACACCCCTTGCGCATTCTTGCCTATTCTCTCTTATTAACGACATTGGCAAAATAGTAATAAAGTTTTTAACAGAACTAAATGATACAAATTTGATTGATTCCTACTAGTGACATGCATTAGTTATATAATGTACATATATGGGGTAATAAATATAATAAATAGCGATAGCTGCTAAAGCCGAAAAACACCACAGGGTTTTTTTCTTTTTTTGTTTGTTTTGTTTGTCATAGTGTTCAGCAATCATCAGCAAAAGTAAACTAATAGGCGGATGTAATTACATTGATAATACAACTAATGAACATTATCATATAGTTCTTATTCCATGGGGAATCCTGTGAATTTCATGATAAGTTAGTATATCATAGATGCAGGAAAACTAGTTATTCCATACGAGAATTTGTTTCTTCATATGCTGGAACGTAATCTAAGTTCTCGTAATCTGAATCTGATTCAAGCCATCTTGAATTCGGACCAGAACCTTGCCTTTCTCTACTACTATTATAATTTGAAGTCAATAGTGCGTGATGATTACCTGATCTATCGTGATGATTCAGAGATAAAGACAAAGGAGGCGGTGGAGAAGCAGGTGGAATTTCAGCGTAATTTTCATTATCCAAATCACTCTCATTTGATGAAGAATGTAAATAATCATTATTGACTTCTTCTGAATCTGTGAACTGATTCAAATTGTTTTGTAGACTAATATAAGGATGTGAAGGTTGAGATGGTTGTGATGGAAGCAATGCTTCTTCTCTCTGTCTCAAGATTTCCTTCTCAGACAAATTACTCATTGGAGGAGGTAACTCTGGTAAACTTGTAGGTAGATTAGCTAATGCTTTGTTTATAGCTGTTGTATTTGTCAATTGAGGCTGTGGATTTGAAATCATAATTCTATCAGAAACTCTACTGGCGTTGGAAATATTGTTGTTGTAATTATTATTAATTGTGGTACTTGTGTCATTAGTACTGTTAGTACTGTTATTAGATTGATAATTGAAATTTGAAACAGGTGAACTTATTGGGGTTGAATTATTCGATTGAGAATTCAAAGGGGATGAAGAACTAGAGTTGTTGGCATTATTGAAATTATTAGGAGACGATTGCTGTCCTTGATCGGCAATTGAAGCATTTGAGTTTAATTTTCTGCGTAATTTAGAAATGAACTTGCGGTCTGTACCAATCACTACTTCATTTGTCAAAGTAATAACATTTTTCATTCTTTTCAATCTATCCACGTTGTAAATTGTAGAATTTGAACTAGAATTAGATAAGTCATGACTTGACTTATTCAATCCCAACACATTGGATAAATCTTCATCATCCAATCCATGGTCTATCTGTGGTTTATTCTGATGGTTGAAATTAAAATTATTCAACTTATTAGAATTCAATCCAGAGTTGGACAAATTAACAACGGCCTCAATATAGTATTGAAAAGATACCAAATCACAGCCAACTATGGTGGGAAACACATCAATCGGGATCTTTAAAGTTGTTGAGATTTGACAGTTATAAGTCTGAGGATCAATGTAAATAGGTAAAATAGATTGTGCCAAGTCTTTACGGAAACTTTGCAATGCATGATCGGAGCCCAAATCAATACGACAGATTCTAATCAAAGTCACAATTATTCCATTCACGTTTCTGATATTCTTATAATGCTGTACATTGATCTTCACTGGAATGTGTTCACCTTTAAGATATCCTGATGAAGACACTTGTAAAGATATTTTGATATGTGATGCAAACGATGCCGAAGATGATCCTGGTGATGATTGCGATTGTGAACCTGATGCAGGTGTTGTCACTACAGCCCCAACCGCATCTTGAATATTTCCCACACTAGGTTTTTTTAAATTATTAAATTCTGAATTACTTGAAGGTGTCCCTACCGCTGATGTATTTGAATTTCCCTCTTCTGTCAAGGGCTCATCTGATCTATAATCTGGTAAATTACCGTTCATGCTTGCAGAATCTCCATTACCTGTGACGGCACCATTCGGGTTAAGCAAGTGTTGTTGCGAGTTAGTCACAAGAGTAGTATTATCCTGTAATGAAAAGCTTGAATTAATCGTAGAAGTTGAAGAGATTGTTTTTTTCAAATGACTTTTCTTTGACTGCTTGAAAGAGACTACTTTAGGTTGTGGGGGTGGTAGTAACAAAATATTAATAGGTTTAATAATGTTCAAATATCGCTCACATGATAAAATTGAGTGGTCTTTAGATCTTGAGTTTTCATTTTTGGTCTTGTGATCGTCATTGTTGGTATTGGACGGCTGTGGCTGTAATTTTAACTGTGCTTGGAGCTGTTGTTGTTGCTGCAATGGTACATTGTTTTCATTGTCATTATCAGTTAAACTAGAATGGTGGTCTATATGTGTTGAATCTGAAATCAATGCTTTTAAAGAATATCGTATTTCTCCCTTTTCAAAAGAGACATTTGTGTATATGTTTTTCTTTGGTAATTTAACAATAAATGGGAACCTATGTTCACCCTTGGCTAAACTTGTATTTGAATCTGTGTTTGAATTTGTGCCTCCATATAAAGTTATTGAATGATTGAAAAGATAAGATTTCTTTGCACCACGCAATGCAGAACCATCGGAGGATATCTTGACTAATCCAATCAGTGCCAATGTTATAAATACATCAATTAAATTCTTCTTTAGTATCAGTATGACTTGACCCGATACTTCATCATTTGGTTTGTATATCCTATGAGGTTCATCCAATAGGATATAAAACTCCGCAATTTGATTGAGATCCAATTTCAAGGACTTTGCCAGCGTCTGGCCAAACTTCCTATTCAGCGGCAGTATGTTATTCACTGCCTTTCTCATAGTCTGTGTGTATGTGTATGTGTATGTATTATTTATATGTATATTTGAATATTTGAGTATTGATTTATTGTGGGTTGTCTTTCATTAGGCAGCAGACGTATATCTATTTCAATTAAAAAGCGGGTTCAGCGTGTGAAAAAGAAAAAAATGGGGCAGCTAGGGCACTTCCTGGGTGGATGTAGCAGATCGATAAATCGAATACACAGTGTATGTGAAGTCTTGTGGCTATCTTTGGGGGTGGTTGAACCCGGTGGTTCAGTATAAGCTTAGTAAGATGGTGGAACTGCAATAAGCCCTTATACGGGCTTAGCGTAAATTAGGAAAATAAATACTAAAAGCGTGTACTATTTGGTATTATTACCGATTATTTTTACCGACAAAACTATTATATTAACATAAACTAGTATAGATAATTTAACAAAAAAAAAAGAAATATATTGTAGAAAAAGAAGTTTAGCGTACAGGATGGATTGAGTAGAGGGCGTAGTACTTATACATCTAGTGTAAAGTACCACAGAGGGAGCTATTCTGGTTGATATCAAGCACAATAGCCAATCTATTGAAAAAGACTTCACCAAATGCAATTCCTAAACAAATGGCAAAGAAGTAAAGGACAACAAAACTCATAGCGGCAAGCATTAATGCGTAACCTAACATAGCAGCTACAAAAGTAGTAACGAGTCTAGTAACATCTTTGAGGAATTCGCCAAAGCCGGGGAAAAAGATTTGTCTTAATGTTGATCCGCTGGATCTATAATAGAGTCCGCTCTTAATTTGAGAGCTTCCAAAGGGATGTTGGTACTCGTGAGCAGCAGGTACACCTGCAGATAAAGTATAGTTGTAGTAGATCTTTTGTTCGATATAAGCACTGAGGAAGAATATACCTCTCATTATAAAAGCGGCTGCAAATAAAAGGACAAAGATACCAAATGCGGATCCTCCATTGGTAGATTTAAGACCTTTAAATATCACTGGGTAGTCATTGAAAGTTGTAGTAAGATAATTGTTCATGCTAGACATGTCCATGACCATTGAGGCAGCAGTAGTGGCAGAAGTAGTGCCAGTAGAAGTAGAAGTAGCGGCAGCGGTAGTGGTACCCATGTCCATACCTGACATATTTGACATATCGATTTTGAATATTAATTGAGAGATATAGTAATTAGGCTATGAAAACTGTGTTGTGAAATATATTGTAAAAATAATATATTTGTTATGATATTAATGTTGAATAAATTTTGTGGTCTGCAATTAGTCAAAGGCAACAAAACTCGATATGAGTGTAGGTATAACTGTTTAGTATACAGTTTAAGTTTAAAATAAAGAGAAAGATGAAAGTAATGAAGGGATAGCAAAGAGTTTATATCGCCATCTAGAGGGAAATAGCAGAAACTCTAATCGACAGTATACATATATATTTATATATCTACTCTCATTGAATATTTCAAGTTTGTTAATGTGCTCTCTCTGCCTTGTTTTGTTTCTTTGTTTGTTTAATTTGCTCAAACGGGCGTCGATCGACTTTATTGAGTTCTCGACGCGTCTATTACACTAATGAGTCGATCGACGTTGTTTATATTATTTTCTGACTCTGCTCACGTGCTTCCCAACATTTCAGATTTAGCCTGTGAATGTGAAACCTGAATCTGGATCTAAATCTAGTGTTAAAGCAGATACCTCCAATTAAATACTGCTTTGTGTACCAATTCACAGAAGTAAAAGTCTATGGGGTGTGCCTTAAGACCAATTTCATTACAATATGGAGAAACAGAGCCAGAGAGCGGGTTTCAACAATGCAAACACCAGCTCAGCAAGCTCATATATTGAAGCAACTACTGGGGGTAGTAGTGCCGCTTCAACAGCACCTGCTTCACCTTTACTGTCAAAGACAACATCTTCAATGGATATGGACAATGTCTCTATATTTGACCTATTAGACCAATTTTCTCTGACTACAGAGATATCGCAAAAGGCTAGGGCCTTCACGAACAAACAAACACAAAAACTTAAATCTAGAATAAACCTTAATGATGAAGATTTGACCAAATTGAAATCAGTTATGAATAAAAGAGTTGATAAATTATACGATAACTTATCCAAAACTTTACAGGCTTCAAGAAGTGAAAAGCTGTATTATTCAATAAGTCTCTATACGATATTCTTTTGTGGTATAATAATAGGGAAACATCCCGATTATTTCCATATCTTGTATACCATTCTCTTTGTATTCCTCATGCCCATAAGAATCTTAACATATTACAAAATGGACTATGGTTATTACTTGATGGATCTATGTTATTTTGTTAACATGTTAGTATTATTGTTTCTTTGGGTTTTCCCCAGCTCAAAGATGTTATTTGTATCTTGTTTTGCATTCACCAATGGTACGCTATCATTTGCTGTGATTACATGGAGAAACTCTTTGGTGTTACATTCCGTGGAAAAGACAACATCAAGTTTTATTCATATCTTGCCTCCGACTGTAATGTATGTCATTACTCATCAAGTATCAAATGATTTCAAAAAGGAAAGATTCCCCGGTGCTTATAAAGTAACAGATTGGAATTTCCTTTATGGAATACTTACTACTTCATTATTTTATTTTATTTGGCAATCCTTTTACCATTATTTTATCACTATTAGAAAAGCCAAGAAGATAAAGGCCGGTAAAGTTACGTCGTTTGAACATTTGAGAAAATCTTATTCAAAGACATATATTGGTAAAGTTGTCAATTCCTTACCTGAACCTTTTCCTGTTGTTGCGTTCACAATGATCCAATATAGTTATCAATTGGTAACAATGAGTTTCTGTCCGCTATTATTCAGATACAAACTCTTGCATTCTTGCTTTGCCAGTTTTATATTTTTCATGGCAAGTTATAATGGAGCTTCGTATTATATAGAAGTTTATGGTAAGAAATTGGAGAAGGAAGTGTTAAGATTACAACAAGAAATCGAGAATCTGCAGAGCAATAATCAAGTGCAAACACAAACACAACCAACAGTTTTATCTGTTAGTTCAAACTCAGATTCATCTAATACTAATGAAACTGTCAATACTGAAACTTCAAAAGAT
This sequence comes from Ogataea sp. yHMJ1, assembly GCA_030571015.1. Lineage (NCBI taxonomy): Eukaryota > Fungi > Ascomycota > Pichiomycetes > Pichiales > Pichiaceae > Ogataea > Ogataea sp. yHMJ1. The sequence goes on from JAJLXB010000033.1 coordinate 196,653, forward strand.
AAATAAATGTCTTAACGCATTACCGAATCTTTTATGTCTACTTTACGCTACTATACTATTCTATTTCATTTCACCCTAGTGTGCTATTTTACCTTATTTTACTCTTTTTTTTTTGTGTATGTGTGTTTTCTTCTTCTCTGTTAGTGGTTTTGTTTATTTATATATGGAAACTAGTATATCATTAACAGTAATACATGATAATTAACATAAAGACACTGCGGATGTAAGGGTAACTTTAAGCCTAAAAACATGCCCACTTTCTTTTACCCGTCAGGGTAACCTCACTCAAAAATCTTTGCTCTCTTTCGCTTCCTCCAATTTTTCAAAATCAATGAGGGTACCTACGACTATAGATAACACACACACAGCGCAGTACAGAACCAACTTCAAAGCTAATAATTACCTGGTTGGATATTTGACATATAGAACATAGACACTGTACATATACACATACATCCACTTTTTGGCATTGTATCATCCCATTCCACCTGTTTGTTCATATCATATCATCAATCTTGCATATTCATTTCGCTCACCCATACTAAAAAATTGAAATCATTAAAATCATTGAAACATAAGCATAGAATATTATAATATAATAAAATAGCATAAAATAATAAATATGTCGGTGAGAAGTATAATACACAGTCAGATACTTGGAAGTTTCAAGCGTTTTCCGCTTCAAATGAATATACACAGACAATTGTCTTGTCATCCAATACTATCAAAGGAGAAACCAAGTACAGGAAAAATACCCAAAGGTCAAGCTGAATCAGAGAATACACAAGCGGCTTCAAATGCAGACTACTCTAACCATATAAGATACCTCACAAAGTTCTACGAACCAGAAATCGTTGAATCCATCTTATTAGCCGAATCCGCTATTGATCCAAAGCATTATTCAAAGACTAAATTAAACTCTATGGAATTTGCTCCTTCTTACATTGATGATTTTATCAAATTAGATCCATACTTTGATCATCCTGAAAAGAAACCAACTTCAGCAATTGAAGTTCAACGTAAAGATCTCAACACTTACTATCCAGGTCAACATTTCAGTAACTTAGATCCAAATGGTGATATCCCAACAAACAAGAACTATTATTTTGATAATTTCAATACTTTCCAAACTCAACCAGATAGATCTGGTCTTTTTGAAAACAAGTCAGTTCAAGAATTAGCTGAAGATGAAACTCAACCAGAATTAATAGGTGAAGAAGATAGCATGGATGATGTGGATGGTGATGAAGACGTGAAAAAATTAAGTAAATTAACAGGATTAACAGTCAACTATATCCAATCTTTGGCTAAAGTGACTATCATGACTAAAATGGTCTCTAATCAAACCGGTTTAGGTAAGATACCTTCTTACTTTGCCATGGTTGCCGTTGGTGATCGTAATGGTATGTTAGGTGTCGGTCAAGGTAAAGATGCCGCTTCTATCCCAGAAGCTATTTCCAAGGCCTATTGGGATGCTGTTAAAAACCTTGTCCAAATTCCATTATTGGAAAACAGAACCATTTATGGTGAAGTTCAATTCAAATTCGGTGGTTCTATAGTTCATTTGAAAACTGCACCAACTGGTTACGGTTTAAGAGTCAATCACAACATTTTTAAACTCGCAGAATGTGCAGGTATCAAAGATATGAGTGCCAAGGTTTACAAGTCTAGAAACTCAATGAATGTCGTCAAGGCTACTTTAGGTGCTTTCTTGAAACAAAAGACAAATGATGATTTAGCTTTGGAAAGAGGTAAGAAGGTTGTCGACTTGAAGAAGATCTATTACTCTTCCGAAGAGTAATTTTGTGTACTATAATTTTTATCCTGCACAGATCACTACTACCACTATAAAGTATATACAAGTATATATAATAAAACAAATAAGCTGTACATATATATTCAAAAAAATGAAAAACATGTTTTATTCTCTGCAATATCACCTCGCTTTATACAACCTTAAACTCTCTCTTCAAAAGTCCTTCGTGATCAACTGGTTTTTACACTCATAGGGGATAGTACACATCTCTCATAGGTATAACTATTCATCGACTTTGCAACAAAATAGAGGTGTTTCATTTGTCATATGTATATATATATATATGTAACTGTGCATCCAAAACACCATACTAGCTTTTGTGTCACAAAAAATGAGACATCTTTTTCTCACTTCCTCCCAAAAGTTACAGAATACTACAACTTTTCTCAGATCTTACCTAGTGTTTATAAATACTGGAAGGATTCTGTTTTTAAGATCTAGTATAGAAGAGCAATATTTTTCCCTCTATTATTGAAGGATTCTGCATTTTTTGTGCCATATTTCTAGCATAGTTGGTTCCCTCAATGATTTTTTCCTCTTTCCAACCTCTTTTTCTTCTTCTTTTTGTAGTCCACTCAATATCTATTGGGAATTGCATAATTAACCATCCAAGGTAATTTGTTTATATTACCAATGGATGATTTGGTCAATCAATTCGAATGTTCTTACGAATTGTTTGATGCTTTCTGGAATACTGAAGCACTTAATAATCATGATGCATATTATCATGATTCTGCTTCTAATTCCTCAGGGAAAAGGCCCTTTGATGATTCAGACATGGATCTGTATGGCAACTTAAATTTCCACTTGGATTTTCATGTTGCAAAGAAAGCAAAATCCTCCAAATGTCAAAAGGTTTCTTTATTTGCTTTTGATGAAAGCGATCCAACTGATGCCTATTTTGACTTTGAACTTGCAGAGGAAATTATCACTCCTCCTGATAGTGTCAGTCCAATTCAAGATAGTCACAATGAAGGTAATCAAGTTGATAATAATGTTGGATTTGTTGTTAATAATGATTCTCATCCCAATGCTGATAATATTGATGCTACTGCTGCTACTTCTGATGCTAATGTTAAATGTGATGCTGAAATTAACTCGGTCACACCAAAGAGAGAAGAAACTGTTGAGAATTTCCTTCAAAGACTTGAAGGGTTTGAATTCGATTCTGCTGAGTTTTTAGGTGAACTCAACTGCTTAGATTTTGATACCGACAAATTCCTCAACAGGGGTATTCCTGATGTTGCAGCTTATTATAGCAACCTCAATGAGAATATTCCTGATTTTGTTGCTCCTCTTGACACTGTCGGGGAGGAAATTCGTGATGTCGTTGCTTCCAATAACAACATTGACGACGATTTCTCAAGTTTCGCTTTGGAAAATATTGAAGTTACCGAAGGTACTCAATTAAATGATTTATTTACTGAATCTTTATTAGCTGCTCTTGAAGAAGATATGCTTTACTCCAAGTGTATCACCAAAAATGGCTTTGCTGCCGCTCCAGTCATTAAGGTGGCATCAACTCCCAAATCCACACCTCAATTTGCTGCTCCATCACCAAAAAAAGTTAGATTTGCTACTCCGACAGAATCAAGATCTACTTCGGTCACTTCAAGACCAAGATCTTTGTCTGCGGGTTCAAAATCTCTTTCAGTCTCACCTCTTAAGTCCATTCTTTCAGTTCCTAAGAGAGTGTCTCCAGGTCCTCTTAATCTCTACCCATCAGTCAATCAATCCAAGCCTCACAATTATGTCCCTTCATTGGATTCTTTTAGAGTCAGAAATAACATCCACATTGACGATGTTATTGACGTCTGCTCTATGTACGGTATGACTGATGGTCAATTCATTTTGAATAAGAAATACAAACCCAGTAACCCTTATTTCTCTGAAATATTAAAAACAGGGCCAGAAGGGAACTCGGGTTGTTGCCCATATTGTCATCCTACTCAAGAGGATATTGACAATGGGTTTATCAATTTCTTTAAGCCATTAAATACGTCTCATTACTTACATCATTTGGTCAAATCCCATGGTGTTCTGTCTAATGGAACTTTGATTCCTGACCCAGTCAATTTAGTCTGGGCTCAAGACGGTCGTAATGAAGTCGAGGCTGTTCGTTGTCCGGATTGTAGTACTTTGGTTAAGTTACTTACTTTCGATGAACTCGAACCAGAGAGAAACAGATTACTGGAGTACGTGAGACATTATGAGCTGGCTCATATTAAGGGTAAGGGACAGAAGAAAAGTTTTAAGACAAGTCCTTGATGGGTGTGTATTATTTATTTTTATTTATTAGTCAGGTATCCCATTAACTTTCAATTCCTTTTTATCTTTTTGTGTGAGTTATTTATTTACTTCTTTAAGAATTTTTGCAATTGCTGGGCCTGAAACTCAACTATAGTAAAATCAAACATTGTAGTCACAAGTAAAAGCTGTAATAATGGTGATCTCTGCAAAACGAAAAATATTGTATTTTGTTTCTCCAAAGATGGGGGGTTTCCTATCATAGGTAGAATCTTATTAATATTAAGTTATGTAGATTATAATCGTTGTAATACTAGATACAAACATATATGACGACATAAGGATCTCTCTTCTAATGGATTATTCATCCCATTTATTTCTTAGATGTCTTCTTTTGACTGGCTTCAGCAACTAATTCTTCAAATATCCTAGCTTCTTCAGCTTCCCATTTAGAACGTTGAGTGTTGGTAAAGACATCACCAATAATAATCATCGCTCTGGCCCTATCAGCTCTCTTTGCCTTGCTAACTCTATCATCATTCAAGACATTGTCACAAACATCTCTCAAAGTCTTAGATATCTCTAATTGTGATCCTTTCCATGCAGCAGCTAAGATCTTACCCATCAATAATTTCTCCATCTCCATGAGCTCCTCCTCAGTTGGTATATATTCGGCTTCTTCTTCTTTCTTTATCTTGGCATGCTGACTAGGATCTTTCATTCTTTCTTCTCTTTCCTTCCTCACTACTTCTAGTCTCTCTTCTTCTGCTTTGGCATACTTCTCCAGTTCAGCTCTAATGTCTTCCTCGCTGGTTAAATGCATATCATTGATCTTATCTTCTAGCTCCTTCAATTTGGCCTCTTGTTCCTCAATATACAACTGTCTCTTCTCTGACATCTTTGCCATTTTCTCCATAGTAGTTTGGGCTTCTAATGCAGTGGTGATGGTTCTATAAGTATCCATAACTACACCTCCTGTTTCTTTAACACTTGAGAAGAAACCTGTGATCGCACCAAAGGTCTTTTGGGACTTGAGGAAATTCTTTGCTTTTCGACGATATGTTGATCCAATTGTATGTAGGATCTCTAAACCAAATGATTCCATCTTCAATTCTTCGGCTTCATACTTCATCTTGTCTGTGAATGATTTGACAACGTCCTCAGCTTGATCTGTCTCTGTTAACAATGAAACTCTTTGAATTAACTTTTCAGTCAATTCCTCGGTCATCTGTTGTTTCTTTAATCTATTCTCTTCTTCTAGCTTATCCAACTTCTCTTGTTTCTCCTTTTGTCTTTTGTCCTCTAAGAACTTCTCTCTTTCCTCAGGTGTCAATTCCTTTCCATTATTCGTTACATCTCCAGATTCAAGAGCCAGAGGACTTTGCTCTGAATATTGACTTTCTTTATCTTTATTACTATCACTGGAAGTGTCTTTCTGACTTTCTTTATCTGCATTATCATCAACAGACTCTAACTTAACCTTGTGGCTAGCACCTTCACTCCCTTGAGCGTCGTTTGCCTTTGATTCTGCTTCTTTCTGTTTTCTTTCTTTCTCTTCTTTTTCCTTTTGGACTCTTAGTTCTTCCTCCGCTTCAACTTCAAATTGCTGTGTTAGATTCTTCAACAGTGTTAACTCACCAATGTAGTCCAAGAACGCCGATCCTCCAAAGATCATTGCAAAGAATTCACTTGAATCTTCAAACCCTTCTTTAGGAACTGCATTCTCCTTACCATATTGATCATATCTACTTCTCAAAGTATCGTCACTCAACACTTGGTACGCTTCACCTATCTTCTGAAACCTTTGTGCTGCCTGTGGATCGTTTGGGTTCTTATCTGGATGGTGTTTAATTGCTAACTTACGATAAGCTTTTTTGATTTCTAAATGAGTGGCGGTGGCTGAAACCCCCAGGGTCTCGTAGTATTCCATATCAGCTACCATTGTGTGTTGTTGTTCTCTATCAAGCAGCTTATGGAGAAATTGTAGTTGGTGTATGTTGAGCAGCTTAGTTTTGGCTATTAATTTGGCTAAGATCCTCCAGAAAAGTCTACAGTCAAACGACTAATTTTTTTGTTTGCCTCACTTTTTCAAAGAGGGAAAAATTCGGCTGCGCACCTCGACTATTTATCCATACTTTATTCACGTTTTCACTTAGAGCTATAAATATGTATATATATGTATATATGGTACAAGCCAAGCTAAATACAGATATTCAGGAAGTCACAGAGGATCACAGACCCTGTCTCCTGGCCTTTTGTGCGCCCGTTGCGGTGGCTCCGCTCTTGATGTCTGCTGCGACCAGCTCGTCCGCAGCTTTTCTTCTAGGAATGTAGTCTAAAATCTTGGATAGTGTCTCTCCTTCATGAGAGTCGACTTCGTAGTTGAGAGGTAATCTCACGACACCGTTGACGTCACAGATGAGGAAGTCGCCTGGGTTGATGGTTTCGAAACTCCCTGTGGGATAGTTGTTGATGTAGATGTCCAATGGGACGTTTATTCCGATCATCTTCACCACGGGCTTGTGCGCTGTTGTGCCCAGGGCATATGAATATACAGAATGGTCCAACTCTTGATGTTCATCTAAATCTCTGACTCTACCAAACACAACGGTACCTTTACTACCAAGAAACTTAGCCCTAGTGGACATGAGACCACCGTATAGGGCATTGTTACACAGTGTGAAAGGGTAGTGAGGAATTTGCAGGGCTGGTGTTGTTCCAATAACCAAAACAGAATTCTTGGGCAGATTATCGATATAGCCACCACTGATCTCTGGTCTGGGATCATCATAAGGTGCAAACAGCACGGTATATGCCTGCCCTACAGTGACGGGGAATTTGCTATTAGAGGACTGTCTGACGACGTTGGGGAAGTGGCCACCGTTCTTGAAGCCAAACTTCACAAGTCCGTCGGAGATGTCACAAGAGGAATAGCCCTCTAGCGTCGCTATAATGGCCTGGAGAGTCTCGGGTGACATGGAATTGCTTTGTAGAGGTGAATTGATCGGTACAATGAGGCAATGGGCATGAGAGTGCAAAGGAAGAGCTTAATGGGCAAGAGAGAGCTCCAGATATAGCTTGTAGGTGGCCAACTGAAGGGATGGTCAGAGTGGTCATACTGCCCATGCAGAGTCCAGACTAGCGTGAATGCCAAATTTCAACCTTCCAAGGAGTCCAACGAGTCACAACAATAGCAAAAGGACTGGAAATTACGGGAGAGCATATGGGTGTGCGGCGCGGGTAAAATGCTGGTGCGACACTGCGCGTGTTGTAGTCTCTGGGTCGCCCAGTCTTCTGATGGGATGGTTATATCACTTATACAGTTCCACAGTTTGGATCTCTAGTTGATGTCCTATTATTATCTCTCTCTCGCTATGACACTACATATACTATACAAAGTCTCTATCTACATGTAACTGACTGGGTTCTCTCGCATTTCTTAGTTTATCACGGGGTAACCGAAAAACTTCTCTTCGTTCACTTATAGTTGGGTTTCCTGTTAGCCTTGTTTCTTATCAGTCTCACAATCAACCAGTCGATAGCTTCACTTACACCATCACCAGTCATCGCACTAATAGGCAATACCCTACTATCTCTAGCGTCCAGCTGCTCGGCTATCACATTGAATATCTCTTTGATATCTTCAACTTCTAGTTTTTCGGGAATGGTCATATCTTGCTTGTTTGCCAGCATTAATATCGGAATACCTTCTATTAGGTCATTAGATGCTACGTTCTTCAATGCCTGCTGACATTCCAAAAGTCTCTCTTTATCCGTTGAGTCAATAACAAATATGACAGCATGAGAATTCTCATAATACTCCTGCCACATTTCTCTTAATGCATCCTGACCTCCTACATCCCAAAATTTGAGAATTATATTTGGTTTAGGTATAGGAATATTTGCAACATTTTGCCCCACTGTCGGCACTATTCTTTCAGATGGTATTATCTTGGCATTTGGTGTGTAAATTTTTTTCAATTGTTCAAGGAAAGTGGTCTTTCCTGCATTGTCCAGTCCCAGTATAAGAACAGAGTATTCTGAAAGGTATAACATATTCATAAATAGTTAGTCATCTAAGAGCCAGTAAAAAAAAGAACTTTTAAATCCTCAAGGCGGATGAATGGAAATAGCTTATCTTATCCATCAGGTGGGTTAAATTTTTGTTGATCCTTATACATACGCTCTCTTTTGTTCCAATTATCGTAAAGTCCTTTAGCCAAGTGAAACATGTGCAAATATTATCTGAACGTAGAAATATCTTCCTTTATAAATAATGAAGTTGGCCCCATCTATCATATTTACTTCAGAAAGTGACTCCCTCCTGCTTATCAATCCTATGATTCCTACGTGTCGACATTACAGCCTCAGCCTACAAAACAAAATTCGACGCGTCGCCTATTTGGCTTTGAAGTCAATCTGGCACTTGAAGATTATGGAGACCGCCATCTCAACCATATAGATATTATAATAGCCGGGAAATGCTTCTGATAAATATAATGACAATTAATCATCTAGTCTGTGACTTCTATTTCCCTTTTCTATTCCATTGAGCAACTTGCAAATTTCACTTTCAATAAAATGAGAAAAAAGTATTTTTTCAAAGAGTTTGTGTGATTTGAAATATTTCAAATCTAATTTACTACTAAATTTGTTTTTTTTTTCACCACATAAAATTACGCCAAAAAATGCCAGACACTTGAAATCGTTTGGAATCGTAAAAACAAAGTGACAAAACACTTTGTTGTTGCCTTTTATAAGTGCACCGGAGTCCCGAAAACCAGCACCAAAAAAACTCACTCATAGGCCTCTAATCGGAAAAAGCCGCATTTAAACTTCTTGCAAGCCGCACAGCTATACTCTTAGCCGAATCGGGAAAAGATACTCACATCTCTTATCACCATAGTTGGGTCAGCTAGGATCAACAGGTACAAAGTAAAGCTCAATTGTCTTGATACAAGTGCCCCTCAAAACAAATCGAATCTGAAAAATACTGGTGTTGAGTGTTTGATCTTAATTATAAAGAATTGTCCTTGGTCAGGTCAATTGTCACTTTACAAATGTCTAGGACTCCGCCTAAAGACTTATCGAAACCGCCAAGGAAGAAACAAGCATATAGTAGAAATGGGTGCGTGGGTTGCAAGCGTAGGAAGGTGAAATGTGACGAAGCTATGCCAGCATGCTCAAGATGTAAGAAAGCTGGGAAAGAATGTGTCTATTATCGAGTTTTCAGATTTCAGAATAGTATGACAACTTTGGTCAATCCGTCTGAGATTGGCAATAATAGCACTAAGATTATAAGTGAAAACCTGTACAACAACAATGCGTCCTCAAGAACAGCTACTGATAATAAAGATATTATTGGTAGCAAAGATGCCTTTAAAAATTCAAAATTACGTGTCACATTAGCTGATATCCAAAATACGCCTCCAGGAAGTATCAACACAACCGGGGTTCCCAACTCCCCAATGAACTCTTATGAGATGATGAAAATTGAAAGCGAAGCATTATCTGTGAATGAACTGATCAGCAGTATTAATGGAACCAATAACATGAATGACTGTAGTAAACATAATGGCAGTGGAAATCAGAATAGTAACAATCATGGTAATGGTATATATAATCAAATTCAAATTGATACTTTAACAGATTTGTTGGCTGATCAAGAACTCTTTGTGGGTGATATGGTGAGATTGAATGAATCATTTGATGATAATCTGGAAGAATCAATTAAGATAGTAGAGTTTAATATGAACAATACCGGATACCATTATAACTATGATACAGAGAAGCTATTAAAGTATTCCAATTTAAACAAAGAATACGAATATGGTTATATATTAAAGAAATCTCTTTCCGATAAACAACTAGATGATATTTCCAATTCTTTTAAGTTAACACCAGTAGATAAGGTCTACTTAAAATCCTTCATCACCAATGTTCAAAGTATTTTGTTTCCTTTGCTCAACTCCTATCTGGATTCCCCATTTATTAATTCTTTTTTAGTTGAAGCCCATAATAATCCATCTTTACTAGACGCAATTTTGGCATCGGGGGCAAGATATTTATGCGAGAAAGCACTCATTGATATTGAACAAGATACCTCAATAGACTCTGAGAAAAAGGGAAACTTAATGAGCACATACAAACATAACAATGTCTATAGAGTGCATTATTTAGCCAAGTGTTTCGATAATTTACAAAATATTTTAGAGCATATGGAGATATCTCAAGACTCTAGGAGTTCTTTATTGACAAGTTTGTTGCTGACTTCTGATTTGTCTTCAAATAGAGATGATAAATGGATTGCTCATTTGAATGGTGCAAAACAGTTCATGAGCAAGTATTTCAAGAATTCAAAGGATGAATCTTGCTCTTTGATCTTTTCAAAATACTTATTGTCTTCCTTAGAGCTCTCAAGTGGAATGTGGCTTCTAAGTAAAAGCATATCTTCAGATAAAGAGTTCGAGCAGATGTGCCCTATTCCAATAAACCATGGTCCTGTAAAATTGCTGAAAAGATATGGTTTAGCTACAGACTCCTATAATGGAGAAATAGTCAATATTGCAGGTTTCAAAACTTACTTTGGATACACAGATGAAGTGGTAGAATTGTTGAAACACATTACTTTATACCAAAGATCTTCAAATTCAAATGATCCTCATAATATTTCACATTTACTTTCCCTAGTTCACAACGCAAGCAAAATTCATATAGTAACTGTTCATAAGCCTTATTTCCAGATTGACAGAGATTCAAGATTCCACCCATTTTATGAAGGTGCCGATAAAGCTAAAATGCTAAGCTCTTGCTATTTTCACATGACTAGTCTAGATATGAGGAAATATATGCCATCCCAAAATGAAAACGAAAGCTGGTACTCATTCTACGATTATTTGCAAACTATAAGAATATCATCTGCTTATGCATTCATACTATTGAGTAGAAAATTCATGAATGCGCCAGCAGAATCTTCTTTAGTCCAACAATTGATGCACTCATTTATAGAAAACAGTTTGTTCTATGTTCAATTAAAGTATGACCAAGTAACAGACGACGACTTATCATTTTTCGAAGAGCATTACTGCTCAGATATTATTATAGAAAATGAAAATGACGTAGAAAAAATTAATGGTGATAAATTCATCTTGAAAGAATCAAAATTAAACGAGCTCATTGAGGATATCAAAGGTATCGATTTTGATAAGTACATAAACTTTGAACTGGATCATAGAATATGTATGTTCCAGTGGTGTCTGTTCATTTTCACATTTGCCGCAATACAAGGGACACATAGACTTTTACTAGACTGTCTACTATCCAAGCTGGTCGCTTTGGGCGTCAAGAGCGGAGTTGAAATGTCTAGAAAAGCACATAAATCATGGGTTATCGCAAGAATTAGATTTCATGACGGAACTCGGTATTTAACGATGGACAACAACATCGAGGTCGTTCTTAATGATGACGACTACTCTTTCCCTTTCACTTGATTCCTTTACCCAATATATTCATACAGAAACGCTAGATTTGTATATAAGTATAGATATCGATGTAGATTGTACACACATGCCAATATTACTTTAGCAACCTAAAACCGTTGACTGAGGAAGAAGTTAGTTTGGATGATGATTTAAGTTGAATACTGCATCAGTTGCACTTACCTCTTATTCCTTTGAGACAGTGTAATTCTTGCTTACAAATCATCAGTCATGATGTCAACTCATATATCACCTTTAATTGCGTATCCACAGGACCCCACCAACGTTAAGGAGGCGTTGCTGCAACAGTATGCGGGAAAACATTACAGGTTTCTACCAACCCCGTCCGTAATCCTGAGAGAATCTACAATTGATTTGAACATCAACCAAGTACTGAGCTCTGTTGATAGAATCAACCAGTCACTCTCAAACAAAGTTCTCTTTAGAAGTCATATAAAAACACATAAAGCAATTGAAGGTGTTCTCAAGGAGCTAGGTCATGGCGTTGAAGGATATTCCGGACCTCTTCATGATAGAATAGTGGTCAGTACTTTAAGAGAAGCATATATGATTTTAGACTATCAGGAAAAGAACAAAGTTCAAGTAGTGAAGGACGTTGTATACGGATTGCCCGCTATTACTCCAGATATACTTCCTGAGTTATTTAAGATTGCTCAAAGATTTGAAAACTTTCATATATTTGTTGACAATATTGAGCATATTAAGATCATCTCTGAATTCAATAAAGCTAAAGGTATAACTTACAAATGGTCCGCTTTTGTCAAAATTGACATGGGAACAAAGAGAGCAGGCGTCTCTAATAAGCAATATCTGCAGTTATTATTGAAAGAAATTGTGTCCAATGAGGAATATATTGACTTATTTGGATTTTATGCACATGCTGGTCATTCATATTCAAAGGACAACCTAGAAGAAAATGAACAATTGTTATTGGACGAAATCAATTCAGTGAATGATGGATGTAAGGCTTTGCTAGAAATATTTCCTACATATGACATTAAGTCTTTAGTTCTCAGTGTCGGTGCGTCTCCTACTGCCAGATCATTTCAAAAATTTAGAGATTTAAGACTTGTTGATTGTATCAACTCTTTGTTGGCTACTTTAGAATTGCATGCTGGTAACTTTATGATATGTGACTTGCAACAATTATCCACTGGCACAATCGAAGAGGAGAATCAGGCGGCGTTTGTTTTGGCTTCTGTTATATCCTATTACTCCAAGAGAAACAATGAACTGGGAGAAATGCTTATCAATGCTGGTGTTCTATCGTTTTCAAAAGAGCAATCATCAAAATTTCCAGGATTTGGTAAATTATTTCATGATTCTAAATACGGCAACTGGATTGTTGATAGACTATCACAAGAACATGGAATTTTGAGACCTTTGAAGTCTCAATCAAACTGCACATTTGCACCCATAGGAGAAAAGGTTGAAGTTCTCATCCAGCATGCTTGTATTACTTTGGCCTGCTTCAAATTTTTCTTTATAATCGATGGAAACGGAATTGTGAAGGATGTTTGGGTGCCTTGTTCCGGATGGTGATTATAGAAGAAACGAACTACTATCAGAGTTGAATAAAATTTAATACTCATAAATATGTATAAATATTATTAGAAATACTTCAATGTTATGGAAAGCATGTCTCGTGTTTGTGAAAGAATTAGTATTCAAAACATGACAAGACCGGGGAAACAATAGTATCTGATGGCCGCCCAATTTACGTATTGACCTTCTACTGTATCTCTGCCCCAAATATTCCACAGTAGCCGTTCAAACTCTCCAATATAAGGGAACTTCAAAGTTTCCTTTATATTTCTTATCTTTCTTACAATTAAGTCTCTATCCTTTTCAGAAGTTGCAACAGAGCCGGCAAGCACCAAAGGGAACATCAGTGCAGATTCTAAAGAGCTTCTATCAGGTATAACATCTATTGCCTCAAGAATGGTACGTAAGCATATTTTTGGTCTGTCGTCATCTCTATTATAACCAAACTTTATTTGGTGCAATCTTAAAAAGGCAGCCCATTGAACAGCCAAAGCAAATTGAGTTTTTTGAATGTCAGTCACATCTTCAAAGTCAATATTTTCAGGCACGGACCAGTTTTGTAATTTAAGCTCAATAATATTGGCAATCTTTTGGAAAGCCTGCTCATATTTGGGACTTTTTTCTCGATAGGGCCGCAGACTTGAAAGGGTTGAGATATTCCCCAGAATTTTGAAAATATCACCTGCGACCCCAAATCTAAACCCATAATCGATGTTAAACACGTCAATAGTATCACTTTGTTCAAACAATTCGGAAGATATGTAGCCTGTCCATATAAGATTTTCTAAATCCATTTTATCGTCCTCCAGTAAATTATCGTCATTGAATATCGAGTCATGAAGAGAATAACTTCCATCATTGAAGAAAGGTGAATTGAGTCCCATACCATTGTCAATTTTTTCCAAAAATGGTGGATTGCAGCTACTCAGACTAGAAACTAGATCCAAATAGCAAAACAGTTGAATAAGCATAAATTCAAAGCTTTTTGTTTCTTTTTTTTTGAATATATTCATCATTCCTCCTCTGGCCTCAATAATTTTATTGGCCTCTCTCAGCAAACCAGACCATTCAAGACTAGTACCAATGAGAATTTCCATAATAGAATTTAATATAAAAGAAGCAAGGACTTCATCCTGCATATAACTTTGATCTATGTTAATCTCAAATAAGAGAGATTTGGCCCTCGTTCTATAGACAGAAAAATCTCTGAATGATGAGTAAGACAAAGAAGAATCAGGATTCATCAAAGTAGAGTTGACCGAATGAAGTGGATCATAATCACCAGAATAGTGTATAGCCGCTATACCTATCAAAGGATATTTGACAAGCTTGGAAGTCAAAGACATAGGAAGAATATAATTGAGAAATGTAATTGAGTCCTCACTAGAAAATATAACTGGTGCAACTTTCTCTATGAAGTAACGAAGATAATGTTTTTCTTTGAATGTACTTTCACTCATTTGGACCAAATCAATTAAGTTCTCAATGGAATCTCTGTTTTCACTTGGCCCATCTGACCCATCGCTTTTGCAGCTACCATTGGAGGGCAGCACGTATTTCAAATAAAATTCATTTGGCGTTTCTACCAGATTAGGGGAATCAACAGAAAGCAAGTTATTTACTGGTACAATGGCAATTGGCAGGCTTCCACTTTTAGCTTCAATTGATCTTTGTACTATTGCTTCACGGTTTTGAATTGGATCTATACGACTTCTGAGGTCAGATATTGGGTGCGAGGTCATATTTCTGGCGGTTTCAACTATGCTGAGAACATTTGAAGAGCTTAACGCTTCAAAAGTTTCATGCTTAAGCAAGTTTGTTGAGTTTGAAACTGTGCTTTTACTTTTGGAGATATTTTTTTTAGAGGCCCTTGGTCTGCCCATCCTCTTTATTGGTCGCTGCATTGTGCATGGCATGCCTCTTCTTTGACATCTATCACAAGGACTGCCGCCTGAGCAGTTTTGTTTGACAGAATAGCAATTGTCACATGCCCGTACTTTTGGCTTTATAGATATATTGGCTAAAGTGTTGGTTTGAGTCATTCCTACCGTAGTTGACAAGTATTGAAGTTGGGTGCTTCTGTTTTCTCAAAGATAACCAGTGGTTGACCTTCTTCATTAATCCGCTGATGATATCTAATATATATATCCAACAGCGAACCAAGCAGCCGCTCACCCGCCACAGTGCACTACCTTTTTGGCCAATTGATCAAATTACAAGTCATCAAAATAATGCGGTCTTTGTTTTGTGTTTATTGGGCAACTGATATATTAATATATATAGATATATATGTATATCTAAATAAAAAAAGAAATATAATATTCTCAGTCAAAGGAGTATTAATTTAAAAAGCCAAGTCTTTTGGCAGTAGATTTGATATCAGCTTTGATATCATATCCGCAGACTTCGGTGATGGTCAACTTATCTGGATTGTCATTCTCCTTGGAACTGAAGCCGATTCTTTCATTTAAGTTTTCTCTAGCACGTAAAGAAGCTGCTTGAATTCTTGTGGCTCTTGGTTTTCTAACTTCTTCATATATTTTGAGGCCTTCTTCAATTGAGAAATCAAACTCTTCGCTAAAGATGTACCCTATTGCAAATGCATCCTCGAAGGCAGTAACTGCGCCAAGGGACTGGTCTGGCATCATTGGGTGAATTGCATCTCCTAGCAATGCAACCTTTCCTTTCTGCCAGTATGCATATGGTTTGTGAACATAGAGCCTCCATTGTTTGATATCGTAAGAGATTTTGAAAAGCTCTAAGATTCTTTCGTCCAATTCTGGGAAGATGTTAAGCAAATCTTCTACAGATGCATCATCATTCCATCCAGATTCACCTCTATTATCATTCTTTTCCAAAGGATAGAAACAATAACAAGATACTACATTACCATCACTACATGGAGACATAACAATTTTGTCTATACCGCTAGCACCTGGCTCTCCGGACCACCAATATTCAATTGCTTCATTTTTGGAGAAGTCGGTCAATCCCTTTTCTAAAACCACTTTTGTGTCAAATAAACATCTAAAGCAACAAGAGGAAGAAGATCTAAATTGAGGAACAAGTCCAATTTCTTCTCTCACTTTGGATCTGATACCATCAGCAGACACAATGAGATCGTGATTTGCCTTGTAACCGTTTTCAAAGGCAATTGTACCAGAATTGTAATCAACTGAAATAGCCTTGTGGTCTGTTAGTAGCACACAGGGTGTTCCCTTTCCGTTTTTTTCAGTTGCTGTCTTTAATAAAGCTGAGTGGATATCAATTCTATGCAGATTATAGTATGGGACACCAAAGCTTTTTTCGTAGTCTTCTAAATCATAATTGGATACTACCTCGCCTGTTTTCCAGTCGTGTTTGATTAGGTTCGTCAGTATAACAGGCTTAGTTTCCAGAATGGGAACTCCCAGCTCCTTCAGCAACCTGCCACCATTTGAAGCGCAAGACAGAGAAGCACCAACTTCACCTGCATAGTGGTACCTTTCATAAATTGTCACTGAGTGACCTGATCTTCGTAGGGCAATCGCAGCTGTGAGACCCCCTAAACCACCACCAATAACGGCAACGTTCAAAGATCTCGATTCTGGCATCTTCAAATATACTGTTAGACTTTTGTATTACAGTGTGAATGTGTCAAAATAACTTTACTCAGACACCAATGCTCAGTTTATCTTAGTACACATACACTTATATATAAATATAGCAAGAAACCATCTTGCTTGGTCTTAGATATCCGCGGAGACTTTGGCAAACCGCCAAATCTTATCAGTTTCCTTCATTCCGCTGTTATCTATGTCTCCGATGCAGCCGCACATTAGCGATGAGAAGAAAACAAAAACGTATACAGGAAATTTGAAATATCGCTCTTCAAGAATATTATATAATAATGTCTTACGAAGCACAATTGA
Organism: Ogataea sp. yHMJ1; assembly: GCA_030571015.1. Taxonomy (NCBI): domain Eukaryota; kingdom Fungi; phylum Ascomycota; class Pichiomycetes; order Pichiales; family Pichiaceae; genus Ogataea; species Ogataea sp. yHMJ1. The sequence continues at coordinate 213,671 of JAJLXB010000033.1, forward strand.
AAAAAATCCTTCACTAATAAATTTCTACTAGACATGTACAATTAATTTTGAATAGCAGTGTAGTAGTATAGTCACAATGTCTGACAAAACTAACGAAAAGGTTGCTGTGCTAGAGTACAATAGCTCTATTTGTTCTACTCCTGCAGAATCTTCTGCATTACCAGATAAAAAACATCAAGATGTTTCACTGTTGTTTGTACAAGATTACAAAGCTAAAAATAATGGTAAAGAGGCTGTTATAGATGCTGATGCGGTCACAAAAAGGGTTGACAAAAGGATTATGTTTCTTATGTTTCTAACATACTTCTTTCAATTTCTCGATAAAGTTACTTTGAATTACAGCAAAATTATGGGAATGAGTACAAGTCTTGGTCTTGTTGGAAATCAATTTTCAGATTTGGCCACCTATTTTTTTGTTGGATTTCTTGTTTTTGAGCCAGTTCAAGGTCTTTTTCTTCACAAGTTTTCTCCTTCTAAAGTGTTGTCAGTCAACGTTATGTTATGGGGCATTTTAACTGCTTGCTGTTCTGCTGCAGAAAATTTCAGAGGTATGCTAGCTCTTAGAATATTGCTAGGTCTATCTGAAGCGGCTATTGCTCCTTGTTTAGTGCTAATTACCGCTAGTTGGTACACATCCAGGGAAGGCGCTTTCCGTTGTGGTATTTGGTATTGTGGCCTTGGTGCTGGTCAATTCTTTGGAGGTTTGATTTCATTTCTCTTTCAACAAATTTCTTCCACCTATCACTTTGCCGGCTGGAAAATTATGTTTTTGGTTGTTGGATTACTTAATTTAGTCTGTGGTATTACTTGCTATTTTTTCTTGCCCAACAGTCCCGTTGATTGTAAGTTTCTTAATGACGACGAGAAGTATGCTTTGCTGGTCAAAGTATCCTCCTCTAAAGTTGGTGTCCATAACACTAAGTTTATTCTTAAACAAGCTATTGAAGCATTGTGTGATATAACTTGGTGGCTGATTATGATTTTGACTATCTCAATTTCATTCTCTTCCAATACTATAACCACTTTTTCAGCAACTGATATTGCTGGATTTGGTTTCTCATCTCCTCATGCTGCCCTTTTGAATATGCCATCAGGTGTTGTTTCTATATGCTCTACCTTATTCGCTACCTATTGTATTATGAAAGGCGTTTCTCGTACACTTTCAATTGCAATTCTCTGTTTACCTGCTGTTACTGGTGGTGCTCTTATGTCCTTTTTACCACATTCTAACACAGCCGGTCTGTTGGTTGGAATCTATATGATTAATACCATTGTTGCTCCGTTGGCAATTATTTATTCTTGGATTGCTACAAATGTATCTGGACATACAAAGAAAGTGTTTTTCAATATTAGTGTTATGTTTGGTTTTGCTGTTGGTAATATAGTCGGCCCTCAGAGTTACAGAGTTGCTGACGCGCCAGATTATCTTCCTGCCAAAATTAGTATGCTAGCCACTCAAGCTGCTTCAATCTTCTTTGTTACATTACTGTTCCTTGTTTATTACTATAGAAACAAGAAGCGTAACAATGCTCACGAAGGTGAAAATGAGGAAGGTGAAGTCTTAAATGCCTTTCACAACATGACTGATTTTGAAAACCGTGCTTTCAGATACTCTTACTAATCTTCCTTATAATGTGCGATTTCTTTTCTTTTGAGTTTTTATAAATATATATGAGTAACATGGATTTTACATGAATTAATCTACCGTGCTTGTAATTTACACTAAGAAGAAATCAAAATTATAACTGTTTACTTGCTCTCGCCACTCTTCTCGAAACATAAAGAATGATTTACTTAATATAGATAAAAAATATCTTTTACTAGTATGTTCTAAAATAAGGAATAAACAGCTAATTATGCAATACTATATAATTGTTGAACAAGTTCAGTGATTGAGGAATTTAAAGGCCTAAATTTGATGTCAAGTAATTTTTTAGCTTTGGAAGAATCTGTGGTATAGTGTGTTCCTGAAATACGAGCACCTTTTTCACCCATGGGGACTAAAGCAGCTTTTTCTTTTGGAAGAGTTTCTTTTAGCAAGTCACATATTTCTTGGTTACAAAAAGTTCCGGCAACAACCAAAAATCTTTCATTTGATGCTTCAGGAACTAAGAGAGCTTTCACATGAGCAAAAGCAAGATCTCTAACATCTATCCATACTGGCCCCTTAGTAGGAGGAACAATAGCCTCATTTCCAGATCTAGCCATGTTCCATATAGTTGAGTTACTAAAATTCAACTCTGAAAGAGATTTCAAAAGTTCAGTAGAAACCAAAGGACCATATACCATGGGAGGACAGATAACAGCAATGTCGAATGTGGTATTTTTTTCTTTGACAAAATTCCACGCAGCCATTTCTGCAACAATCTTTGATGCACGATAAGCAACAGCAGGCTCACTAGTAGTAATCCCGTCCTCATATGTTAAGGGGGAAAAATCGTTTTCGTTTAATACTACGCCAGGCTGGGGACCTTTTGAAGCGTCAAAAACAGCTGCAAATGATGATGTTATGACAACTCTTTGAATTGAAGAATTAGCTGAAGCGGCCTCTAGAACCGCCTGAGTTCCTTGCAAGGCCGGTTTCATCAATTGAGCTTCAAAATCTGTTACATCATATGTATAGGGACTTGCCAAATGCAATACACCTCTACAACCTGACATGGCTGAGGAAAGAGCTTTGACATCGCTTATATCTGAAATCAAAGCGTATTCAACTGTATTGGAGTATCTCTTTGAAAAATAACTGACCAATTGGTTTCCCTTTTTGTTTGAGCGAACAGCCATTCTCACATCATAACCAAAAGAAAGTAGCTCATTCACGCAGTGAGAGCCTATGAATCCAGAGGCACCAGTTACAAAGATAATCGATTTTTTTGGAATAATGTATGTCACCGTCATCTTATTTCAGCTTGCAAGCTATTGATTGAATTGATGATATAACAAGAAAATAGTCCAAAAAATAGAAAAGGAGAATGAGTTAGATTAAAAATGAAAGTTGAAAAGGCAAGTAATACATAGGGCTAGAAACTTGGATCTAATTGACCATGTTCGGAGACTTTTTAACCAATCCAGATAAGAGCCAAAAATCAGCCGCGGAGAGTTTGGGAGTTTCCGGTTCCTCGCACCTCATCCCCAAAGGATCCTTACTCCGCTATTTATTTGTCTGTTTTTTTTTGTTATCAGCGAACGCCGAGCCTCATCTTAATTTATACCAGAAAACGAAGGATAGTGCGATTTAAAAAGTGTGCACAGAGACACCAGGCATAAGTTCATTAGTAACAGTCTCAATTTTGCAAACGTATAAATAAATGTATATGAAGCTTACATAGTTTAACATCTAAGAAGAAGAGGTACCGTGTGCAAATGCGATTTCTCTAGCAGTCAACTCTCTAAAACTCTTTGCCTGCCATAGAGCTGAATCCATATGCATAAATGTATGAGGAACACCGGGATATCTCTTGAAAATGACTTCGTTTCCGTGGTCAATGAGCTTTTTGGCATATGCCTCTCCTTCACTTCTCATTGGATCACATCCGGATGTAAAAATTAATGTTTTACTCAAGCCGTAAAAGTTTGGCGCAGTCATAATATCTCTGAACCAGCCAATTTCTTTCAACTGTTGCTCTCTAATTTTTGGATCCTTTGAAAGGGATTCCCATTTCAAAGAGTCGAACCATTTTAGACGTACCCAGTTTAGTGTTGGAGCAAATTCACACTCAGACATAGATTCATATTTTGAATCACTGGCCTTTTCAATGTGTTCAATATCAGCAGCCTGAGGCGTACCAGCGCATACCAAAACAAAGTTAATTCCAATATCTCTACAAAGATGGTTTAATGCTAAAGCGATGTTTGCACCTGCTGAGACACCGCCAACAGAAATACTATTTTTGTTGATTTTGAACACTTCAGGATTATTATAGACGTATTTCACAGCTTCAAAACAATCTTTGAGACCAGTAGGATATGGATATTCAGGAACCAATCTGTATTCCACATCAATGACAACCACTTTAGCATCATGCGTATAATGTTTGAGAATATGAGATTCAGTGTCTAAGTCACCAAGACCCCAACCACCTCCGTGGAAATCCAAGTGAACGGGAAGTATTTCGTCTTCTTTTCCATCAGGTCTGTAAACTCTCAATACGATTTCTTCTCCGTCAAACGAGGGAAATTTCAAGTCTTTAACATTCTTTATTTCCGGAGCAGGAGCTGTACCGTAAGCATAGATCTTCGAATAATTTTTTCTGAGAGCTTTCAAGTCAATTGGTCCTCCAGCGGGAGCATTTCCAAGGTATTTGTCATAGAACTTGACGAACTCAGGATCCATCTTCTCCTTCATGGACTCATGAATAGGGTTTAAAACTTCGTGGCCTTCTTTCATTATTGTATCTGGTTGATATACAAAAGAGTCTATTGTTTTAAAAGTACCAGTGATATAGTAGTGCTGTTTATTTAATTTTCAAATAGGCTGCTCCTTCTTTCTTTCTACTTACAAAGAAAGAGAAGTCGCTATATATACTCGGAAAAGTCTCCGTTGAACTCACTCACACTGCCAAGAAGCGGCGAGAATTAAACCGACAGATAACGGACTGGATTGTCTCCGCGGCAACTTTAAGAGTACCGGAATGATGCATTTAATGGAGCTTTCGAATGATGAATAATTCCTAACTCAAATATAAACAACCCTAACGGCACAGTGGACAATTACTAAAACTAACACACAGTTATTTAAGGATCAATTATACAACATTAAGACTACTATTTTATCGGATGACTACGAAAGACTGGAACAGAGGCACTGTCCTTATATCTGGAGCGGGTCTCATAGGCCTATTGACTGCCCATGCTCTTAAGAAGCTGGGAATTCCCTTTCAAATCTTTGATAGAGATGAATCAATTAGTAGTAGAGGTCAAGGATGGGGGTATGTTTTTTTTATTTGTTTTAAAAACTCACTGCTTTGAAGTTCTGCGTTTTCTAGGCGACTAACAATATTTCATCATTCTGATTGAACAGAATAACTTTACATTGGGCGCTTTCAGACTTTCTTTTTCTTTTACCAGAAGATGTTCAAGAAGAAGTATACAAATGTCAGGTATTGGAGGATTTTCATACAAAAGATAATGGTCAATTCTTATATATAAATGCTGGTACAGGAGAGCCTGTTTTGAAAATTCCACCTTCAAAAAGGTTGAGGGTGAGAAGAGAACAATTAAGAAGGATTTTGGTAAAGGATATTGATGTTCAATGGGGCTGTAGAACCTCAAATATTGTTTTTGACGAGTCAAACAGTAATTCGAATAAAAGAGTTGAAGTTATCTGTGACAATGGAAAGAGTTTTAAAGGTGGTCTACTGATTGGTGCCGAGGGCGCAAATTCCGTATCAAGAAGATTATGCAGCCCTGGAGAAGGAGAGTTATATGATTTACCAGTCAGATTTTTAGGTACCACAATTCAGCTTACGGAAGAAGAATACAACAATATATCAGAAAGATTTGATCCTTTACTTTTCCAAGGTACCATTCCTTTGAACGGATCATTCTTTTGGTTTTCTTTACTATCATCTCCCAAACACAATAAAAAAGGATTTTACGAAGCACAGGTAAACTTTTCTTGGAAAGTAGAAGACAAATCAGCCGAACCTTTCACAACTACTGAAAACAAAATTCAGGTAATAGAAGAGAAATCCAAAGGATTAAACGAGAAATTGATGTTCCTTAAAGAAAAAATGATTGAATGCCATAAACAGTTTATGGAGATAAGACTATCAGATTGGCCTCAGGTTGATTGGAATGATCACGAGGGTACTGCTATACTTGTAGGAGACGCTGCTCATGCTATGGTAATGTATAGAGGAGAGGCTGCAAATCATGGAATAGCAGATATTAAGCTTCTTTACGATTTGTTTCATGATACAATCACTGAAGACCTAGACTGGAGTGAGTGCATAACAACTTTTAAAACAAAGATGAAAGAAAGAGCTGCTCCAGCAGTTCTCTTATCAAGAGATGCCTGTATGGACGCTCATGACTGGAGTAAGATAAATTTAGAGAGCGAGAGTCCTTTACTTACCAAGAGAAAGAAATAAATTGTGGTTTCACAATATTTGAGGATTATTTAATTGATTAATTAGATAGATTTTATACAACATAAAATATTATTATAAGCCTAAGTCAGCAACTACTTCATCTAAGGAGGTAGCAATAATATCAACCATCTTGTCAGCAGTTTCCTTATCTAAGATGTATGCAGGAGCTAATAAAAAGTGGTCACCTTGGGTACCATCAGCAGTAAAGTTACTTGGCATAACGGCGAGACCGTTGGAGAGACACTTAGCACCAAATTTGGCGTAGAAGCCTAATTTAGGATCAAAACATTCCTTGGTTTCCTTGTTCTTGACAAATTCAACACCTCTGAATAAACCAGAACCCTTGAGACAACCAACGTACTTGTGGCCACCAATCTTAGCTTGTAATTTTTCTGCAAGGTAATCACCGACAAATCTTGAGTTTTCAATTAAGTTTTCATCAAAAAGCTTTCTTTGAACAGCTAAACCAATCTTACAGTTGAATGAATGTGAATGGTAAGTTTGAGCACCAATAATGAAACCTGTACCGTTAGAGATAACATCTTGAATCTTTTGAGAAACAAGGACACCAGCAATGGTAACATAACCGGAACCTAAAGTCTTACCAATGGTTTGGATATCTGGGTGTATACCCTTTGGAAGGAATTGTTCCCAAGCGTGGTATGTACCACATCTACCTAAACCACACATAACTTCATCAAGCATAAATAATGCACCATACTTGTGAGCAATCTTTCTACAACCTTCCAAGTAACCTGGAGGTGGGGTTTGACAACCAAGAGTAGAACCAGAAACAGTTTCACAGATAAAGGCAGCAACGGTATCTGGACCAGCAGCGACGAAAGCTTCTTCGAGTTCTTGTAAAAGTCTATCTTTGTATTCTTCTAAAGTTTCACCTTCTTTGACATGTCTGTAAGTATTGACTTCAGAAACCTTTGGAGTATGTTCAGATGGAAAGCCAATTTCTCTGAAAGGTTGGAATCTCTTAGTTGAACCGATGGACATGGCACCCAAAGTGTAACCGTGGTATGATTGGTTTCTTGAGATGAACTTAACTCTTTGAGGTTCTCCCTTTTCTAAATGGTATTGTCTGATGATTCTAAGAGCATTTTCATTAGATTCTGAACCAGAACCGGTGAAAAGAGCAGAAACAAAGGCACCGCTTGACTTTTCACAGATGAATTGAGCTAAAGCTTCAGCATTGTAGTTGGAAATACTAGCAGGGAAAGAGTAAACACAGCTACCATCTTGCGCGTTGGCAAATTCCTTTAAAATATCAGCATCACTGTGACCTAAACTTCCAACAGCAGCACCTGTGGAACCATCAATATAGGTTTTTGAAGTCTTGGTGACTGGGTTTTCGATAGTGATGTAGACACCCTTACCGGCGACCATCATAGGGCTCTTTTCAGCAACTTTGGCTTGGAAAAGGTGCGATTTCTTTAATTGGCTTTCTTCAACGGTCATACTGTTTTATAATATTCAAAAATTGAGTCTCAAGATGAATATAGACTAACTCAACTCTGAAGCAATCTTTACCATATGACTTTGGTAACTATCCACACGTTGGGAACTGTGCATTCTTATACACCTCTTAGTTCGCAGATGCAGTTAGAAAAGTTTCCTGATTAAAGCTAATTGCCGCTTTTTCAGACAGTTTCCGCATTGGGACAGATAACCACCTTTTGGAAGCGCTTCCGAGATGCGAAGCCCAGCATCTCCGCGCGAGCCTCTTTTCGCTGTTTGCATCTATACGCCAGAGCAGATAAGATATCATGAAGTTATATACACCCGCAATAGTGAATGGAATCATGGGATGACTAGTAAAGTGAAAGCTAGTCTTATTTCGATGTTCCACTTACTTTGGCAATAAGGGTGTCATAGTTTGACTAAGAATGAAAGCAGAAAAACAAGGGACTTTAAATACACCAAGAACTCACTCTAAGAAATTTCAGAGGACGTCAACAGGGTGTTTTAGCTGCAGAAAGAAGAAGAAGAAGTGTGATGGGGCCAAACCTGTGTGTCTTAGATGTAACAAGTCTACTATGGCTTGTGAATACCCACAGCTGAGATTCTACCAATGTAAAGCAGACCAGGAATCAAATACTCAACTCTCAGAGACTGAACTCAAATCATACACCAACTCCCTTTCAACTGAGGCAATCTTTGCAGATGGTATAAATGCTCCATTAATTGCAACTTCACAAACAGGGGTCACCAAAATGTCTTCAAAGCCGACCATTCTTACTCTGAATATGAGGGCAAGTAAAAGAAAGTCTTTCACAGAGAAGCAGTCGATAATACCCATCAAGAAAAGTGAAATCGATAATACATATTTGAACTCTATTCCAGTTTCATATGTCCGTCGCTTGATATCCTCTTCTACTGAAGAACTCCAAGAATATCGAGAAGAAATGTCCAAAATTATTAATATCATATTGGAAAAATCCTCAATGAGATATTTCAAAGATACTGAGTTGTTCTCTTTGAATCTTGCATTCCCAAAGTACCAAACAAATGAAGACCGTTTCCCCAAACTAAAAGAAAATGAGAAAGCTTATATTCAACTTGCTTTATCTCAGCAAAAGGTACTACCCAAATCAGTGATCGACACAATCGTTTCATTCATAGATCTTGATAATTCAGATAACTCGATTATTCAGTCATTAAACCTATGGTGCTGTCTTTATATACACTTTTGCTGTGCCAGTCTTAGCAAAAAGTTCAAATCTGAAACTTTTGAAAAAAACGGAGTAGAAATTCTTGCCAAGCTATTAAACCATCATCAATTTTCAGATGAAAGCTACGAGGTGCAGTTTGTTTCTTTGAGTATGGTGATGTTTTCCTTGGTTCTTGTTCCATCCAAGAAACCTTTATGGCACGATATTATGATCTCAATAAAATACTTGATTGACATGAATGGAGGAACGCCGAGATTATGTGCAGATCGTCAATTGAAAACAATACTGTCTTATATATTGTTTATCGATTTAACTTCAAGTTATTCCTCTTCTACTGGTACACACTTTTCACAAACGGACTTTCAGATAGTTTTCGAGACCCCCGCGAGAAACCCAGTCACTGATGACTCTAACTTTTTTAACGATAACTCACAGTTGATTAAATTGTACTATGATATATCAAGACTATCATCTTTAGTGAATGTCGCTGATGACGAGATCGACTTAAAATCTATCTTACTGGAGGCAGAATACTTAGAGAAACAGCTTGATTTTATTTCTCTAGATGTTTCAACCATCAAGTCAGAAGAAATAAAAACAGAAAAACTTAGAATTTTTAATTTTTACAAAGACGTTGGCCATCTTTATATTCTTCAGTGTATTCATAGAAGACAGTCTCTCTCCATTGAAACCATGTTAGTAGCTAGAAAGTTGCTTTCTCAGGTCCCCAAAATTGTTACGTCAAAGTACTCATCGTCCTTTTGCTCATTCCCACTTTTCATCTTGTCAATCGACGTGGCTACTTTTGAGACGAGATCATGGATGATTCATCAACTATGCTATATGTGGGAACTAACGGAAAAGCCAAATGTGGTGATGCTGATAAACCTATTGAAGGACATATGGATGGTGAATCCTGATGGATTCAAATTTGTATTCTGGCCGGAAGTTATAGCAAAAAAACAACTTATAGCATCGCTCTCCTGATTATCTGTTAATTTATAGAGTAATTAGGTTTTTTTTCCGAAGTTATAATTCAATATAAATGTATATTAGAAAGTATTAAGGGTTTGTATTAGTCTATATGTAAATTTTCTTTTAAAAAGTGGGTTTTATTTATTTATTTTTCGTTATCTAATGGATAAGTAGTAGGATCCCAACCTGTAATGAAGTAATCGTTTGGCTTTTCTAACTGTTTCATGTCTTCTTCAGAAATTTCGAAATCAAAAACATCTTTGTTGGAGATAGCTCTTGATTCAGTGACAGTCTTTGGTAAGACAACATATCCTTTCTCTAGGGACCATCTGATAAGTATTTGAGCAGCAGTTTTGTTGTATTTGGTAGCAATAGCATTTAAGTCTTCATCATCAAACTTTCTTGCCTTAGCTAATGGTGAGTAAGCTTCAATAACAATACCTTCTTTCTTACAGTATTCTGCAATTTCAGTTCTCATGAGCCATGGGTGAATTTCAACTTGATTAACGGATGGTCTGTACTTTAAGTCGGGATATGATAATAATTCGGCAATGTGCTTGACACCATAGTTAGAGACACCGATACTCTTGACCTTTCCGGAGTCAACTGCTTCTTGGAAAGCCATCCAAGATCCATGTCTCTTTTCGTAATCAGAGTTTGGAGAGTGGAGTAATAATAAGTCAATGTAACCAATACTTTCAGCATTCTTCAAACTTGCTTCAATGGCTTTCTTTGTTTCCTCATAGCCATGGTAGGTATCCCAGATCTTAGTAGTGTAAAATACATCTTCACGCTTATTGTTTTCTGAGTCTTCTGCGATCCATTTGGCAATGGCGGTAGCTACTTCGAGTTCGTTTTTGTATAATTCAGCTGAGTCAATGTGACGGTAACCTAACTTCAAACAAGTGTAACTGATGTCTCCAGCAACTTGGGCTGGGGTCTTGTAGACACCGAGACCAATAGCAGGGATTTCGTGACCAGAGTTGAGCTTTATGTTTTGAGTGACAGTCATTGTGAATTACTTATCTAAGATGGTAAGATAGTGAGATAACAAGATGATGAGATAACAGAAGCAGTACCAAAGCTTTCTTTATGCATTTTTCGTTTTACCGAAGGAGGAGGGAACCGACTATAAGTTTAAGTAAGGGGATGATACTTAAGGGATCTGCTGTCCTCTGGACATTCAATCTCGTCCTAAATAGGCAGTTTAAATTTTTTCTCATAATAAGCGCGCTCTTTCTGGTCGGGAAAAATGTCCGCACTTTCTGCTTACGACTTCAACTGTTGAAGCCAGTGAAGAGGACAGCTAGGCTGCGCACCAATAGTAAGCGGCAAGCATTGTGGAGCGCTTTCGCTCGTTCCAGATCTTGAGATAGACAAACAATCAGCTTCTTAGTCTACCAGAAGTGTGCTGACCGTTGGGGTTGGGCATAGTTCCAAGGGCAGACGGCAAATGCATTAAGACAGGGGCGATAAGGCTAGCCCGTTGGGGCAACTTTCGTTTCTGCGCGGTGCGATATCTGCCATTTGACATATAGTTGCCCAATTGGGACGCAGAGTCGCCAGCGAGACTTATCATCGTGCATGTCCGATATGGCTCGATTTGACTTATCTAGTAGATAGAGAATTAGTACAAATAAACATGCAAAGAACCCTTATCCTACGATTTATGTTTTATGCGGTTGTATGGATCTCAGAGAGACATTACTAAACTCAGCAAGACTGTGTTTTTAATTAGAAATGCTTTCAAAATTCCAAAAGAAAAAGGATTACGATGTGACCGAAGTAGAGGTCCAAGATGAGGAAGGTTCCAGCGGTATTGAAAAGAGCTATAACAAGAACGGTGATGATTTTGAAGAAAGTACCGGTGTCAGAAGAGGTTTGAAAACTAGGCATATTACCTTGATTGCCTTAGGAGGTATTATTGGTCCTGGTACTATTGCAGGTTTAGGTGTTATTTTAAACGAAGGTGGTCCAGCCACATTACTTGTTGATTATGCTCTTTTAGGTACTATTGCTTTTGCTGTTATGCAATCTGTTGGTGAGCTGTCTTCAATTTTCCCACAAACTATTGCTCAACAAGCTAGACGTTTTGTTGATGAAGCTTTCGCCGCTGCTATTGGTTATAACTACCTTATTATCTGGTTCGCCGTCGCCTGTTCTGAATACAATACTCTTGCTGCTACATTACAATTTTGGGGTCCCCAAGTTCCTATATATGGTTATTTCCTTATGTTCTGGGTATTCTTCTTGTGTTTGCAATTTATTGGTTCAAGTGGTTATGGTGAATTAGAATATTGGCTTGCAATGGTAAAGATTATTGGTATTAGTGCCTTCTACATCTTCACTATTGTTTACATGAGTGGTGGTATCAAGGGAACACCAGCGTTCGGTTTCAGAAACTTTGATACTCCTTGGGGTTCTCATGCTGCAATCAAGAGTTTAGCTTCCGTATTTACCAATGTCAGTACTGCTTATGCTGGTGTTGAAATGGTTACTGTTGCTGCTGCCGAAACAAAGAATCCACCAAAGGCTATCCCTATTGCTATTCGTCAAACATTCTGGAGAATTATTTACGTCTATATGTTTATCGTTCTTGCTTACGGTATTACTTGTGCTTATAATGATCCTGCCTTTGAGTTATCCACTGGTGCTTTAAAATCTCCAATGACTGTTGCTATTACCAATGCTGGTTGGGCTGGTTCCAAACATTTAATTAACGCTTTTATTGTTATCTGTGCAATCAGTGCTATCAACTCATGTATTTACATTGGTTCAAGAACTATTGTGAACTTAGCTGCTGAAAGAATGATTCCATTTGGAAAGTTTGTTGCTAGAACTAACAAAAGAGGTGTTCCATACGTTGCTGCCACTATTTTCAACTTACTTGCTTTTGTTGCTTTGATGGATGTTGGAACTGGTGCCGCTGCTGCTTATTCTTATATCTTGAACATTTCTGGTATTCCAACATTCATTGTTTGGGCTGGAATCAGTTACACACACTTAAGATTTAGAAAAGGTTGGGTTTTATCAGGTAGAAGTATTGACGAATTACCTTACAAGAGTTACTTATTCCCTTGGGTGCAATACTATTCCATTTTCATGAATATCTTTTTGGTTCTTATTCAAGGTTGGATGTACCTTAAGCCATTCCAATACAAATGGTTTATCGATTGTTATATTTTAGTTCCTATTTTCCCTATTATGTTCTTTGGCTATAAATATTTCAAGAAGACCACATGGGTTAAATACGAAGACATGGATTTCGAAACTGGTCGTCGTAGAGACTTGGAAGAAGTTATGGCTATTGCCCAAATGGAAAAGCAATTGGAAAAAGAAACCAAAGTATCTCTTTTCAAGAAGTTTATCAACTTTTTTTAGTTAATTATTTAATTTTACACATATAGTGCTTAGACTTGAGTTTTTTTTTTTTTGTTGCTTTCACAATGTCTGGAAATATAAACGTTTATAAAATTTGATTTGCTGCATAAAAAAAAAGTAAAACAGAATAGATGAATATATTTCACAACTTTAAAAAAAAAAATGTCTGCTTCGAACACATAAGCCTTACAACAGAAGAAGACTAGAGAAAGTCAGGAAATTGGGAGAAGTGAACCGTTCGATAAAGTAAATAAATAAATAACTAAGTAAACAATTACGTAAATAGGTAAATTAATTCTTTCAAAATCATTTGGCAAATTTAGCAGGAATTTGCATGCCTTTGGCAATTGCTTCGTTGGAGCCTAATCTTTCAACCCATTGGGCAATTCTGGGATATTCTTCCAGATTGATTCCTAATCTTGAGTTTGCAATCCATGGATAACAAAGTAGATCGGAAATTGAAATGTGATCTCCAACAATATATCCAGTATTTGTTGCCTGTAACTTCCTTTCCAAAACACTGTACAATCTTTTGGTCTCATTCAGATAACGAGTCATACCGTATTCAATTTTAACGGGAGCGAAGATGTTGAAGTGGTTGGCCTGTCCTGACATTGGGCCCAATCCAGCCATTTGCCAAAATATCCACTCTAAGGATTCGTAATAAAATGGAGACTCAGGTCCATAAGAATACTTTCTTTCCTTATCAAACTTATCACATAAATAAATCATGATAGCTGCAGATTCGTTAATATGGTGCACATCGCCATTTTCGTCAACGTGAGTCAACGATGGAATACGTCCATTGAGATTGAAAGATTCGTACCAGTCTTCCTTCTGCTCGTTCGTCATAATATTGATGTTACGGACATGGTAATCTAAATTCAAAAGCTCCAGGAGTATAGTGATTTTGAGACCATTTGGAGTAGGTGCTGTATATAATTTGATGTATGGTGCTTCAAGAGCAACTTGTTTGGGATCCTTTTCGTCTATAAGAAAGTGTACCATCTTTTGAACTGGCTTTTTGAAACAAATTTGTACAAATTAATTGATTGATTATGCCTTTAGTTGCCCTCAGAATGTAAGCAATACCAATTCAAGGGGGTACCATTTAATTATCTTTCCTTCTCGGAGATCCGGCTAATATATATATATATAATAATAGGCTGTGCAAACACAAACATTCTTGGAAAGGCACGACTACCAATTTGGGGTTTTAACACGCATGGCCATACCAAGTATATACAACATATCAAGCAATCTCAGAAAACTTATATATCAAATAAAGTAAAGCTAAATCTACTCCATCACAAAAGTAAGAGTGGGCAGGCACTCCCTCTTTTTGTTTCATTAAAGAATCAGCAGACGGATTGAAAAAGAATATAGTTTGAAAAATAAAATTTCCTTATTTTTTTGTTTTTTTTGTTTTTTTTCTTTTGAATTAATAATTAATATTTAAAACTTTTTTATAGAGTTGTTGCAGGTGTTACAGAAGAACCAGAGAGCAGTATTGAAATTGATAGTGAATTCAGTAAGGGTCACGTTGTCGTTGAAGTTAATGAACTTTCTTCTGGTAAAGTCTGAATCCCAAATGCTTCTAGTTTAGGTATTTAATTGCTGCTGTATTTGTTTTTTCTTTTATTAATAGATGTTTACATTTATAAATCTAAATAATCATTTTCCGGTAAATTGTTATTCCGTCTTCAAAAACCTTAAATCAGGCCGCATGAAAAGAAAAGAAAGAGATAAGACAAACAATGCTACGCGTTTAGTCGTCACGCAATGACCCCTTGCCTTCTTCCCTGTTATCATCATAGCTTATGCGCATCTTCTACTCACCATATTTATAATATTTACCACTTCTATACTCCATATATATATCAATTAAAGCTTTCCATACTTTATTTTTTTAAATTCGTAGCGATAAATACCAGTTCTTGTGCTTTCATCTCCTGTTTTTGTTCCGATTGCGGAAAAAATTCCAGTCATTTGGGTCAATTATTGTCTGTACATGAAATAGATAAGTTTGTTGTTACCAAGGGCCAAGAGCTTATAAAGCAATTCGTTGTCACTAATACTTCCAGTGGTCTTCCAAAAACCAAATACTTTTGCGGCCAGTTTGGGTGCTCCATTTGGACTAAATGTGAAAGTTTTGAAGAAAAGGCTTTTGTTAAATATACATTTATTGACGGTGATTTCACTAAATAAAAACCTACAGAGGCTTAAATGACCGAAACGAGAGATAAGTGTATCAGTGCTTGGGTAGGGAAAACGTTTGATCAACCTAGCACTGATTTTTTCATTTTTTTTTTTTTTTGAACGAGCTCTGAATGATGTATTACTTATTTTGTATGTATTTCTAAACGTTAAAAATTGAGTTCTCTATCCAAACCAGTATCTCCTCATATAGCGTGGCACCTGTACAACCCAGACCAATTGATGGTTGAAAGATAGCATATACATGCTGCATTCTCTTTAATCCAAAAAACAACTGTGACCGATGTAGTAGTGCTCTACATTATGAACCCGTACACGATTAGAATTTCAATCCTTATCTCTCCCAATCGGAGATATCATCTCGCTTTCTCCTGGAGCTTGGAGGGAGGCTTGCCCGTATAGCGTAGCACCTTCTTCCTTGATGATGTGCAGCTGTGTTTTGCCCTTATGATAGTATAATTTTTCTGCCATACCACCCAATCTCTTACAAACTTCTTCATCAGAATAAATCCAGCTTGTTTATTTGCAAGTTGTCACTATTGAAATCTACAAATAATGGGAAACAACGCATCGAAAGTCGCCAAACCTACCTACACTTACTGCTCTTCTTCTGAGTCATTACAAGGCTCTGATGAGCTAGTCTCTAAGCTTCAGTCTCTATTAGTATCCTCTGACAATGCCAAGGACGGTATGAAGGGTGAGGAAAAAGATGATTTGGATAACCCTATCGAAGTAGCCAATTTGCAATCTTGGGAAGCTGAGTTACTTAGTGATCCTAAAAACCAATTAGCCTTGAATTGTTTTACCGGTAATGATATTACCACCATCATTGCCAACACTCAAAAGATGGCTGCTAATAACATCGACTTATTCAACCAATCTGTTACTTTAGCTGGTGGTCCAATTACCGACCAAAAATCATCCGGTAGATGTTGGATCTTTGCCTCTACAAACGTTTTTAAGGAGTTCATCAAGAGTAAATTCAAATTAGAGGATTTTCAATTTTCTCAAAACTACCTATTCTTCTACGATAAGTTAGAAAAGTGTAACTACTTCTTAAACAACATCATGGACTGTGATGATGAGGAAATTGATTCTCGTTTAGTCCAATTTTTATTACAATTACCAATTAATGATGGTGGTCAATGGGATATGATTGTCAACTTGGTCAACAAGTATGGTTTGGTTCCACATGAATTGTATCCAGATTCAGCCTCTTCTATCTCTTCTTCAAGACTTAACTACTTAATCACAAATAAATTGAGAGAATATGCTTTATTTTTAAGAAATTTATCTAAGACCGAAAAATTGTCTACCATTTCAGTCGCTGAAGTCAAGAAAGGTATGTTAAAGGAGATCTTCAACATTTTGACCCTAACATTAGGAGTTGCTCCAAAGCCAGAAGATGAAATTAAGTGGGAATTCAAAGACAAGTTTGGAAACTATCATCTAATTAACACTACCCCATTGAGATTCTACAAAGAATTGTTGGGTTATAAGGCAGAAGACTACTTTTCTCTCATCAATGATCCAAGAAATCCTTACGACTTTTTGTACACTGTTGATAAGTTAAACAATATTGAAGGCGGTAAGCCAATTGAGTATGTCAACACTAAGATTGAAAATTTAAAAGACGTTGCCATTTCTATGATTCAAAACAACGAACCAGTCTTCTTTGGTTGTGATGTTGGAAAGTTCGAAGATTCCAAGCTTGGTCTATTAGATACCGAATCTTGGAATTACGAACTAGGTTTCAACACCAAGTTAAATATCAATAAGAAGGAAAGAGTGCTTACAGGATCTTCTCAAATGACCCATGCCATGGTCTTAACTGCTGTTCATTTAACTGATGGAAAGCCTGTCAGATGGAAGGTTGAGAACTCTTGGGGTGCTGATTTTGGCCACAAGGGATACTTTGTTATGACTGATAAGTGGTTTGACGAATATGTTTTCCAAGTTGTTACTTCTGCTCAATATGCTCCAAAAAAATTAGTTGACATTTGGAGATCAAAGGAGTACAGTGTCTTACCATACTACGATCCAATGGGTGCTTTAGCTTATACGATGTGATTTATTTGTCTTCTGCTGAAAGTTACTATGGACTTTCATCTATTTGTTCTTTGTTTTTATGGTGTTGCAGGCTTATGTGTGTTTTCTGTCTGTGCTTTTTGGATTACTCTTCCCTTTATTTTGTCATTTGATATGATTTTTGTTTTTTCTTTGGTATTATAACTACCATATTATTAGTAGCTTTATAGTTTCAAATTTTTCTATATACTTTTACAACTTTTCGAAACAGTTTTATGAGAATAATTTTACTTGTGATAATTTTAACAACTTTTTCATTGTAAAACAAAACGCTGAATATGTAAATACTCCATATAAAAACATGTAACTTTGAAACCGTAACACATAAACTTTCTGCTCACTCAAGATAAGACAGAATCTAGAATAAACTAAACAATGAAACCCCTAAGTATAATTGCCCCCAAACATTTTATTTATCACTTTTTGGTTTGAGGTACCACCATCCAGCGGTCAACAAAGCAAAAGATGCAAAAAACGTTGTCTCTCGAGCTGAATTCTTCAGAGTTTTCTTCAGATTTACCTTTACTTCCTTCTTCCACGACAATTTCTCCTCCTTTAGAAATGGATGAAGTCGAATCCTGCCCAACCTCAACCTTGAGATCTGGCTTTGTTGGTTCTATGTCGCTAACAGGCTGCTTAAGGGAAGCTTTAGTAGACAAAAATGGAATTCTCATTGGGGGAAGGCCATCTGGTTCTGGGAATGGATTTTGAGGAACTTTATAGAAGTCAATTGTAGAACTATCCCCTTTAGCGTTTTTTGGAGTAGTGGTACTTATTTTTCTTACGCTTTTGGAAGATTTAACCTTTGTACTGGTTCTCTTTTGGTTAGAAGTAACCGAACCGGGTTGGCCAGTTTTTGAGGTTTGTTTCTTGGCGGTAGTTGAAAAAGATGAAGTTTGTTAGTGCTCAAATGCTGATAATATTTGAACAAGATCAATCTTTTTACCAGAAACTTTTAAACCTCTGCTCACTCATTTTTTAAACCCTGTAATGAGGTGAACTTTGAATTGCTGAAATTAGAATCTAATAAAACTCACCTCTTTGAATTGCTGAAATTAGAATCTAATAAAACTGTCTGCTGTTTTGAAGTTTGATGAACTCCTCTCGTAAAAAATCCTTTCATTTTATTACTCATAGTGATAGCTATATCATCAACAGAAGTCCTTTTAACATTGCCCAATGCATAACTCATTGATCTCTGGCCATCATATGGCAAAGGAATGTTGGGCTTGGATCCACCAACTACTTCTTGCTTAATTGTGTGATTGTACGCAACTTTCAAATTTGGTAATTATCTTGCTCCTCTGAACATCATTAATTCTCGTTAAAATTGTTTGACGTGACACACTGCGACTGCTGAATTTAAGGAAACAAAAGTCGATCAAATGGTTGGCATACAGTGGCAAGGTATGTTCTTACCTCAACTACGCACACCTCTATGCAACTCTTTTTTATGTCCCGCGTATTTCCTAATCTAGGAATTAGTCAATATAAGTATCACATTTGAGTCGCCAAATAAAACATTTAATCTAGTGTTGATTTTGAGTTATTCAACACCTCGGTGCACCATTTTAGAGGTATTTAGTGTATGTATACTTTGTCACCTGGTAATCAGTAAACCCTTCAAAATTTTCAGTAGCTCTACGTAAATCCACCGGTCGGATTTATTTCACAAAACTTTTTGGCATTTTTCATACTTTTTTCTGGACTTTTTTGAAAATATTTTTTTTTGGTATAACAGTTTTTTTCTCATTTAAAATCCGGCCTCCTTCCAATAAAAAATAATTTCAGGGGGGACCTCCTTTCACACCAAATGGCGCAAATAGCACTTATACCCCTACCTACTGTACTTTATTTTCCAAAGCCCTTTCTATGCAGCTAGTTTGTAGATGAAATTAAAGAAGGTGAAAATAAAAAAAAAACGTTTGTCAAAATTTTAAATTTATTGGTTTTAAGTCAAATAAAAATAACATGGTTGGCGTTGTATATAATGAAACACTATTGCTAAATCATGGTCATTTGCTCTAAATTACTTTTTGAATAGTGGATGATGCATTGTTGCTTGGAAGAAAAGGATCGAAATTGTTGTTCTTCAATTTTAGGAAGACGAGAAGCAAAATGCCAATATTATGTAGGAAATATATAAATACACCAATTTAATTTCCGTGTAAAATCTCTGCTGTCTCAGATGAGATCATAGAGGCTTTAGTCTAGCGTGTGCAACCATAAAAAGAACTATTACTTTTGAAACGTGTGAAGTTCTTCTTAGTGAGATACTACAAAGGGAATACATAAAAAATTTAAAATAGAGCAGGTCCGAAGTCAGACTCACTCTGGACAGATCTGTAGACAGACATCAAAACTAAGAGATACATTGGCCTATCTTGAAAATCCAGCTGATTATACCAAAGTAATTAAACCACCTTAACATACTTTTACTAAATTTTACACCGCTACATAGTTAATTGGGAGTTTACACCGTAAATCTTGGGTTATGGTGTAAAACTTTTTCAGAGTTTACACCATAGACGCTCCTGAGTCACTCATCATCATCAAGTTTCTCCATATTCGACAACGCATCCAATAAATTTGTTCAATCTTAACCAATTAATTCAAGATCAGATTTGAAGAAATCCATTTTATCACTATACTCTACCCCATCTGGATCCAAAACTTCTTTCCAAACCCAATCAGCATCTCCACAACCTATACAGATATCACCATTTCTTGTTCTGTTTGATGTAGTACAATAGTATTAACGCTACAATCACTAAAGAATCAATCTCAAATTTGATGTTTAATTTATAAACAACCTTCACATTGGTGAAGATTTTGTTGTCAAGTCTAATGATCAAACTGACCGACGCTAACGTAGAAGGCCCTGCTGAAATGATCAATGCTCATCAAGACTCAAAATAATGTAACTGCGACATTATCTTTGGGGCTAATAAATGGTATTACTTATTGCTATCTATTCTACTAATTACCTTTCACGTACTTGGGTAATAGGTTTGCATTGGAATAGTCTCTGTGAAAACAACGATTTCGGACGTAGTGTAAGTGGATGAGCCACTGGTGAAAACAGTGCATGTAGTGTAAGTTGTGGTAGCTCTTTGATCTGAAGACCGCGATCCTGGGGAGACCAAGAACTTTACTGAGGTGCTCCCTGGTGTTCTATCCGATCTTATAGAACACTGGACCAGGTACGTTGCTGAGACGGGGCTTGTTGCTATCAACTATGCCTTTCATTTCATTAACTATTTGATTACAGTACGATTTTACTATTTAAAAATTGCCCCATTGATTTCAAAATATCCGGCACCTAACTTGATATGATATATATATACAATCCCATACTGATAACCATCTTTTTAAAAATAACACAATAAAAGATACAAAAGTTGTCCTGCTCTAACAAGAAGAACAAGAACTAATAAATAGCTAAGTAGACACTTAAGTGTGTGTCGGGTATATATAGTAAAGAATAGCAAAAATATAATGTGGTGCGCTGATGTAGTCAAGGAATACTAATAATAGTATTATTTCTCCCGAATAAATAGATATGCAATGTGTCAAATTATCACTTTAAATAATCAGACTCAGCAGAGGTTGGAGGTGTCAGAATTGAATAGTTGTCTCGCTCTCTCAATAGTTCCGAGCCAACCTTCCTCAAATCATTTTGGTCTCTTTCAAGCTTAAACGAAGACCCAAATAATATGGAGTGTGAAAAGTCAATTAAATATATATCTCCTCCGTTAACAATCAGATTCCTTCTTGATACATCATTGTGTTGAAAATTAAGCTCTTCAGATATGATTCTCATTTCCTCACAGCATCTTTCTATTGATTCTTGTGTAATTGAATTAGGCTGGTCTTCAATGTATGAAGTCAAGATAAAAAATCCACCGAATAAGAAATCATACCCGTCAATCATATCTTTGTCTTCTTTACACATTGACATGTATCCATAATCATAAAGTTTAGGAGCATGAATTTGATTATTTGGATGTTTTTTGTTGTAACTCGAGATTAATTTATAAGATTCTAGTTCTTGTAAATAGGTATCTGCTATGGATACAGTGAATTCATTTATTTTAGTATCCAAATCAATCTCCTTCTCCTTCTTCAGACTTCTCAAATAGCAATCAGCATCTGAGGTATTAAAAACTTTTAAGATAACTTCATCATCATCTTTCAACCATTTCATTTTCTCTCGAGCATCTGGAAACATTTTGGCATACGCTGCAAATGTAAAGAAATACACTTGACGTTGATATCTGGCATTTTGCAAAACTTTGAAGCCGTCCACGTTTTGATATATACCATCTGAGTTTTGAATGGCTCTGTTGCTATAATCCGTGTGATCATTTGTTGTAGAACCTTTGATTGCCTTCACTGCTTCTTCAAAACTTGTTTTTCTCGTGAAAATGGAGGGCATCTTGGTGCGCTTCTGCAACCTTGTTCGACGCTCCTTTTTCTCATCCTCACTGGATGGCCTGTCTTGCTCGTCATGAGTGATATCAAAAATAGCCTCTCTTAGTGCCAGCGCAGTGAACCTTCCCGCCAAAGACCCGTACCCTGTATCACCTATTCTGCTTACAGATATGCTAATCGGGACGCAAGCTTTTATGTTCTTATACCTCTTTTTCATGTCATCCCAAAACCTAGTATCCGCTCTAGTACGCAATCTCGTGTGAGAGCCATTGGAGTTTAAAATTTCATTCTTTAGCTTTTCATATTTCGTCTGATATCCTTTGCCTTCGTCTGAATTTATATAATCTGACCATTCTTGAGTGTTAAAATCAATCTTCATCACAATTACAACGTCAAAATCGGTGATCATTCCATACTCACATCCACTCATTTCCATTGACCGATATCCTTGTTCTATGATACCCAAGAGCCCATTATTTACTAGATCCAATGTACCATCATCATTCAAAAAAGCTTTCAAAGGCATTTTCTTAATTTCCACTGGTAAAGTGAGATATCCGTTATAACATATGGGAACGTCAGGATAAAATCTTCCCAATATATCCTGGTCATCTACCCTAGGTGGTACTCTAAAATCCCTACGCGCCTTGACATCAACACCTATAAGGCTTGTGAGTTTGTGAAAAGGAGTTAAAATACAGCCAGAAAAGTCATAAACCGAAAATTCTTCGCCTGATCTCAGTTGTGATTCTGTATACAGAGCTTCATTTGGGATCGAAGTAATAAAGTTCTCCCAAAGAGATATAAATCTATTATTACTGCGGGTTGCATTCTGCAATCCCATGATAAGGGCAACATTAGTTCTCTCAAATAGGTCACGAGGCCAGTTTGGTTCCATAGTGTGGAAAACTGGCAGGATAGGCCAGTGTCTGTTAGCAGCCTCACTTTGATTACTCCCGGTAGAAAGAGTCTTTGCATTCCCAGGAGGTATTTCACCAGGTTCTAAAGGATGTCTCCAAGCCAGAGAACAGAATAAGCGAACACTATTGAAATATAGATATCTGGAACCTTTGAGAAAAGCAGTAGCTATCAGAATATATTTGATAGACCTGCCTATGTCATCCAATTCGGGATATTGGCTAAAAAAATCAGCATTGAAAAATATATCATCTTCAATCGATAATCGATCGTCATACCATAACCTTCTAATCATTCTCCAGGCTCGTCTATTCAAACGGTTGCTTTGAACTTCATTGGGTAACTTCACCGGTAAGCCTTGTGGTATATCTTCCAATACATTTAATAGTATCTCTTCCTCTGGAGGTGAGCTCGATAATGAAGATTCAATTGATTCTGTATCTGACTCCATTTCAGATATATATGGAGTGAAGGGATTCAATGAAACAAAGATAATACGCTAAAGATAAGAGTACATCCAAGCGGGGTCATTTGCAGTATTAATTTCTGCGAAATGTGTGCCACCCACATCTGTGCACCACACATTTTGCTATATATGCTGTATATATACGCGACACACCTTAAAGTGTCTACTCAGCTATTTGCTCTTGTTAAGGAATCTAATACATACACGTCCAGATACAAATTATATTCTTAAACACATTATAAGACAACCTCACTTTCAGTAAGACCAGAAATTAATATAAATAGTAATAGATATATCCTTTATAATTCACACTTTTATACATCTAAATAAATACACACACCACCATACTTTTACTAAATTTTACACCGCTCCATAGTTAATTCGCGCTTTACACCGTAAATATTGGGTTATGGTGTAAAACATTTTTTGAGTTTACACCATAGAATTGAGTATTACACATACTTCAAGGCAGTGTTTGGACCATAGATTTGAGTTTTACACCATGATCTGGCTAAGCGTTGACCGGTTTGACGGCATAGATTTGGCTGACTCTTCGCGTGATTAAACATTATGCGTCATGCATATGCAAGAAGATGCAGTATACCCTTATCTCTGAAGCTATTAATGCTTGTGGGATGGTCAAATCGCGCAATGTGTTCGCGAAGTCTCATTGGATGGAATTTGTTACATCAACAGTAAGTAACGCGTCACAGACAGCACTTCATTCATATGCTGAGGATTTCAAAACATCAATTTGAACTTGCAAAAACAACAAGGCTAGGACAGAATGAAGACGATGAGGGAAAAGAACTGATAGATGAAAGTGGAGTTGAGAATGATTCAACAGCGGAAGACCATGATACGTTTCTTACCAAGATTTCCGAAAACCTTTTCAACGAATACCTGTT
>JAJLXB010000034.1:0-34580 GCA_030571015.1 Ogataea sp. yHMJ1
AAAAAACAAAAAAACAAAAGTTAATTTACTTAAACGTATTCCTTCATGAACTCAGCGTGGAATTTCTTCCAAGAATCGATCCATTCAGTACCTGGGGCTAAGAAAGTAGTTCTTACGTGCCAAGTACCTGGGACTTGACCGAAACCTGAACCAGGAACGGCACAAATACCGGTTTTTTCTAATAATTCAGAACAGTAAAACTCATCTGGTTCGTAATTCAATTCAGCAGCCTTAGAGATGGCTTTTTCAGAAAGAAAGATTTTGGGGAAACAATACATGGCACCTTCTGGCTTTTGACAAGATACACCTTCCATTTCGTTGAAAGCTTCATAAAGTTTTTCAGCACGTTGAGCTAAGGACTTGTGAATGGAGTCTCTTTCAAATTTGTATAATTCATAAGATTCATCACCTTCTTGAGGAGGGTTGATCATTAATTCTACAAGGGCTTGACCAGTAACTACAGGACATAAGGAGATAGAAGCCAATTTGAGTAATTCAGCACGGATACCTTCATCAAAGCCAACGACTTCCATGTAACCACCTCTTTGACCACATTCACCAGAGATACCTTTGGAAGTAGAGTGTAAAGAGGCTAATTGAACATTATCATATAAACCAGTAGTATCTAATTTTTGTAATTCCTTCAATACTTTCTTAACAGAGACAAATTCACCATTAAATATATTTTCTTGATAAACTTCATCGGCAATAACGACTAAACCGAATTCAGCTGCTAAGGATAACAAATCAGCAATCTTTTCTGGCTTTAAAATGGCACCAGTTGGATTACCTGGGTTAATCAAGACAAGACATCTTGGTTCAACACCATCAGCCTTGGCGTCTAAAATGATTTTTCTGATATCTTCACTTTCGATAGACCAGTTATCTTGTTCATTTAAGTAATATGGTAAAGCAGTAGAATTGTTTAAAGTTAAAGAAGCAGTGTATAATGGGTATTGTGGGATTGGAATTAAGAAACCAGTCTTTGGTCCCAATGATAATAAACCCAAAAGGTATGAAACAGCGGTAGAAGCACCAGAAGTTAAGTAAATATCATTTGGAGAAGATTCAAAGCCATCTCTTTTGGTGATGAAATTAGCAACTGATTTTCTAATAGCAAGGACACCTTGAGAAGAAGAATAAGCACCAACGGAACCTATCTCAGACAAGAGATATTTGGATCTTTGAAGTAAATCATTTGGAATAGTTTGAGAAATGGTTGGGTTGTTGATTAATTCAGGGTATTGTAAAAGAGCCAAGATTTGTCTGTAAAAAGTCAATGGTTTTTGATCCAATTGTTGAGGATTACCAATATTGGCATTGATGATCTTGTTAAATGGTAAAGAGTGAGATTCGTTAGCTAATTCATTTCTTAATTCTTCAGCCTTGGTTGGGATCTTACCTCTAACAGCGTATTTAGCATTTAAAGCGTGAGGGTTTAAGTCCTTAGTTAAAAGCTTTTTTGCTGGAGTGAAAGAGGACTTGACAACGTAGTTCTTCAAAAGAGATGTCATAGTTGCTGTAGAAAAGTCTTCTTGTGTAGTTGTCTTAGCTGGGGACATAGTGGAAGGGAAGAAAGCTTTTTTAAAAAAGAGTTTTGGAGTATTTGATAAAGTTGGTAGGGTCTCTTTAGATAAGATTTTCGAGATCGGTGTTTATTGAAAAATTCAGGGTGAGTAATCGATGCTCGAAATGGAAATTTGGATGAATTTGCGCTTCGGGCTCTTTCCGCTTTGAGATTTGTTAGTGTTAAGCGATCTTCAGGAGGAGAGTAGAAGAGGAAGTTATAGTGAAACAGTAATGAAGACTGTGAACTGTAAATGGAATTGGTGAGTTAAGTGAGACAGTGTAGGGTGAAGTGTGAAGTGTGAAGTGTAAAGGTGTCAAGTCAGATGGGGACTGTGAATCGATATATATATATATATATAAATGTGTATTTTTATATATATGAATTGTCGGATAACTGATATCTAAAGAGTAATTAACAGTAATAAGCGCTCACCGTTTAGAGAGTAAAAGAGACTGAATTGGGAAATATAAGTGTAACTAGCAGATGGTGGTGAAGTTAACAAGCGGTTATGTTATAGAGACGATAAGAGTACTTTCTGTGTGTGGGGTGGTTAGAGTAGAAAAGAGTAATTTCTGGGTTAATTTTAGCTTTTGGCGTTGAGAGGTAAATTGATAATAAACTACTCAAAATCACAATAGCCAGCGGGAATAGACAAAAAGAGTAGTTTGCTTGAAGTGCGGTGGGGTTGTTATTAGTCGGGTGGGAAGAGCTATTAAGCGCGTGGGAAGACAATAGACAATAGGGATAAACCGGATGTGGTGGTTTATTCACTATAGAGTAAAAGGAAGAAGAAGAGTTTATATATAGATGGTTAGAATTAAGATCAAGTAAAGAGTACTTAAAGAAAAAAAAAAAAGATAAGATAAGATAAGATCTGATCAAGGGGAAGAAGACCAATAGATTTGTGATAAAGTGATTTTGGTTGCCTTTTCTGATTTATATGAGGGGAGGGGAAGGGAAGGAGGGGTAAGGGGAAGGGAAGGAAAAAAAAGATAGCACGTGACTCACTCACAACTTATACTAGCCACACAACTAACTTGCTTGTATCAGCCACATAATTACGTGGTCACGTGATTAAAGTATTTTTTATTTATTCAAATAGTGGCTGTGCTTTGAAATGGCAAATAGCAGCAAATAAAGCTAATCAAATTTAGAATGAGGCAGTACAAAGATTTGCAAACCTAGGGCAAGTAATAAAAGATTTAATATTTATATATTTGTATAACTATACAGAAAAAAATAGAAAATAAGTCTCTCAACTTAATAACATAATGGTAGAACATTCTTTGTATGATATACTGGGAGTAGATTCTTCAGCTTCAACTTTAGAGATTAAAAGAGCTTATAGGAAACTAGCACTTCAACATCACCCAGATAAGGTAAATTCAGAAGACAAGGATACAAGTGAGGCTAAATTTAAAGAAATTGCAAATGCATATCAAGTACTTATTGATGATGAGTTAAGAGACCATTATGATACATATGGTACCACTGACGGTACTGTTCCAACTTCAGGTTTCCAAGATTTTGGACCAGAATTTAATGCTTTTAATGGATCATCTCAAAATTTTGGTCCTGAAGATTTTGCTAATTTCTTCAATAGTATGGGTGGAAATCCAGGTGCTCGTTCCAATGGTGGTGGTGGTAATAGCTCAAGTAATAAATACAAATCTTATAGAACAGAAGATTATTCATTTGATGTGGAAATCACACTAGAGGAACTGTACAAGGGTAAAGTGATCAAATTTAATTCATCAAGAAACATCATTTGTACTTTATGTAACGGTACAGGTGCAAAGACAAAGGCTAAGAAACATGAATGTATCACATGTAATGGTAAAGGGTCCATAGAGACAACTAAAGTACATCCATTTGGATTCTTAATCACTGTGGAGGACGATTGTAAAGCCTGTCAAGGTAAGGGTTTTAAATACAGACCAAAGGATAAATGTAAGAAATGTGATGGTAAATTCATTATACAACAGAGCAAAGTTGTTGAATTCATAATAGAAAGAGGTGCTCCATCTATAGGTCAAGTCGTACTGAAAAAGGAAGCTGATGAGTATCCTGATTGCATCCCCGGAGATTTAATCTTAAATTACAAGACCAAACTTCATGCAAATTTCAAACGTCTTGAGAACAACAATGATCTTTTTACAAAGATAAAAATACCTTTAGTCGACGCTCTTTGTGGTTTTAAAGAACGCAAAATAATACAGCAATTGGATGGAAGATGGTTATCACTTGGTGTACCTGCCGGTAAAGTGATTAACCCTGGAGATACGATAATGATCCCTAATGAAGGTATGCCCATTTCAAACAAACGTTCTCAATCTTTCTTCTCCAGTAATCAACAAACATATGGTAATATGTACATTGGTATAGAGATTGAGTTTCCTAGAGATAATTGGTTTATTGAGAAAAACGATATTTTGAAATTAAAGACTTTGTTAGATATCAACTACTCAAAATCTGAGTTTGAACCAATGTCTAATGGACATAATGATACCACTAATACATCAGGTACTTCTACGACAAATGGTGAATCTAATGGTAATACAAAGGAAGAATCTGAACAAGTTACACCAGTACAGTTTTCATTGAAGTCAAAGGATTCATTACCTTCTGGGTTTGGAACTTATTTCTTTGACGTCGAACCTAAATCTATTCATGAGGAATCTAAAAAGAGTTCTTGGTTTGGATGGTGGTGATATCCCTTCATGTCAACTTAATAATAATAATAATAATAATAATAATGAATAAATAATTATGATCTTACATCTGTACATAGATAATTCAAATAAATACATAAACTAAACGAAACTAAACTAAACTAAACTATTAAGTCACAAAAAGAAAGATATCCCTTGATACCTCTCTATAACATACAAAATAGAAACAATAAATATACTGTTTCTAATTTTATAATCTCTTTGGCTTGTATCTTTTGTTTCTTGATGCAACAGTACTGGCCAGATATCCTGGAATTCTCTTCTTTGTAAGGGGCGACTTTTTAATTGGAGATAAGGAAGATGCGGAGGGAATTTTAGTATGTGTATTTGTACTTGCTTTTATCTCTGGAATGACAACCTTAGATTCTTGTTTTTCCACTTCATCATCATAGAGCAAGACGTTATCGTAATCAAATTTCAATTCAAGCTCCTTATTTTCTTCATCATCGTCATCAAACTTGATTTCTAAAATATCGCCTTCTTTTTCCTGTGCTTTGGCAATTGACTTATCAATTTCATCCATATTGTAAAACTCTTTTTCAAAGACAGGATCAATATCCTTTTCATTTGCAAACACCACTTCCTCACTCATACCGTAATCTGAATTCGCTGGTCCAAACACAGATTCAAGCATTGACTTCCTCATTGGCATTGCATTCTTTGGAATATATGAAAGCTCTGGATCTTGAGCACCTGGTCCGTACTCTATACTATCTTCTTCATCATCTGCCTCACTCTTTTGCGTCAATTTGAAGGACAGATCCATATCCATACTCATCTCCTTATCCAGATCAAAACTCAAGTCCCCTTCTTCGCCATCTATAGCAGCATCTCTTAAATCCTTGAGTAGCTTAGATGCCTTGCTAGTATGTGATTCAGGTAAAGGAGCGATATCGAGCTCAATTGGTTGGCTTTTCTTTAAAGAGTTGTCTATTTGAATATTGAGCTTCTGAGATTTGGGCATCACTGATTCAGGAATGTCCTCTATTAATGTATCAAGTCCTATACCAAGACCAAACCCTGACCCTATATTGTTCATTGAGTTGAACTTCCTTAACTTACCGTCATTGTTACCTTTGAAACCTCCATTATTATTGTTGTTACTGCTGTTATTGCTATTATTGTTTGTATTACTACTTGTATTCTCTTTAGATTGGTTAGGAAAAACTATGAAATTTGATGATTTTGTCTGTAACGCAGAACTTGTTCTTTGCAGTGATGATCTGCCAGTGGTTGTATTTGCATTCTTATTATTCAAATTGGCGTTTGATTTAGCCACCATATTCTCCTTATCTGCGCTCTCTGCATTGCGCAGCGCATGGGAGCCAAACGGAATAGACGACATTATGTGGTGATAATATAAGATAATGTGTGTCCTATGCCAGAAAAGAGAACGTCAGTAAGTTGTAGGAGGTTAGATAAAGAAGAACAGCATTCACAGGAGTAGATCATATTATCCCAGGTAAGCCAAAGCAAAACAAAACAAAACAAACAAGACCCAAAACGGAAGATTTCAAATCGACGCGTCGCTGAACCAAAAGTTTGTCTTCAAACTTTACCCAGACTTTTTCAGACATCCCCACAAACTGAATATTGCAGCGTGTTTATATAGACCATAGGGCTCAGATGGTGTATTTGACCTTATAAACTGTTTGTATTGCTATCTAAATATACATGTTGACGTTTAAAAGCGTGCTGGTGCCGTTGTGCAAGGGTATACAGAAGGAATTACAAGCGAGTAATCTTGATAAATTGACATCTGCAAGGATTAATCGCCAGATAGAACGGCTTTTACAATCAGATGATTTGGATATAGATACCAATAAACCCAAGATACACAGAATTATATCAGGTCAACTAGACCGTTACAATTATATACGGGATCTGAATCGAATTGCTGAGCTTGCAAACTCCCAAAAACTCAAGAAGACACACCGCAATGCATATATTGAAGCTTATATATCGCTTTTGAAAACCGTTTATGTGGATATGCGCTCTCCACAATCCAAATACCCCGAATGGTTACTCAAGTTTATTCAGGCAGACAAGAAAGAACTGCTACGTGATTACTGGCCATTGGTGAAAACTTCCCATGCGGTAGACATTTTGAAAAAATCACCAAAGGCAACTGATGTCTTTCATTTCAATGAAACATATTATAAACAACTACAGAAAACGAACGCAGAGCTTCTGGAAATACAACTCGAACAAACTATAGATTCAAAGATAATTAGAAAGATTGATTTGTCACACAATTCCAAAAACTACCTCCGACCTACTGGTCCAACAAAACAGGAGGTAACTCTCTGCGAACCAGTTAGACTACTTCATGATAGCCTCTTGAAGTCTCATTTTATAAGCGCTAAGAAATCCATTCCTGACTTCAAAATTGCCTTTGGTCCAACAACATTGGGTATGCCCAAGGTTACACGTGTACAAGAGAACTTAATCACAAAGAACTTGGTGAAATTCCAGCGATGGATATTACTGAGTTCAGTATTGAATACCGGTGATTTGAAATACTTAGAGAGTGCGTTTCATTCTATCGGAGGTGAGAAAGAAGTTGAAAGACTGAAGAAAGTGGCAATTAAATCATTTATTTTGAAGAGATTCGCTGTATTAGATGACTCTTCCTTACATATACCCAACCTTAATGATGATAATATAAAATGATATCTACCAATTTATCATTGTGTTGGTAAAATTCTTTTTTCCCCCATGTATATATATTTACTTAACATTATAGACAACTAATTACGTTATTACATTACTTCTAATGAACTAAAACATAATCAATCAATATCTAGCAAAGTGTAATTCTTCTTAGTTTCATCCAGTAAGCAGATCAACCGACGTGATTCAACTCCATTGACAGCCATGTACTTAGGAATAAATGGTATGTCCTTGTCCTCAGACTTGTTAAAAACACTATACTCGTTTTCCTTCAATATATCATCGGAAGTTATCACATGAGTTTTGATGCTACTTGCTGAAACAATGCTCATCAGATCAATCTTTAATAGCTTCACAAATTTGACTGCAGACCCTGAGCTGTTATTCTCAATATTATTACTACACGTCACCATCAGCAATAATTGCTTACTATCTGCAAACTTTCCTTCTATTTTCAAAACTTGCGTTTCATGATCAAATAAATTATCCAGCTGGACTTCATGTATATCAAGCGACAAATCTTCTAAGTTGATCAAACAAACTCTGAAGCTTTTGATATTCTCGTTGAATAGCAAAAGAGCCCCAATCTCGGTTTGATAATTGCTATCATACAAAATATCAAGCTTGTGTTCAGATATGTTATTAGTAAAATCTGAGAAGCTTATTAGTTTATCACAAACAATTTTTGACCTCATATTTTTTTTAACTCCTGCAAACAGTTCATCACATGTATTCGTAAGTTTATCAAACAGTACATCAAGTCTGGTGCCTTTATCTTTGGAAGTTGAGCCTGATGTTGGTGTTTCAGCTGCTCCATTTGGTTGGTTAATTTTCAGGAACTTATTCAACTTAGGATGCGTCAAACTCTTTGTCATATATTCTGAGATTTCCTTGGTACGTTCCATGTCATCAATCACAGGCTCATCATCTGTGATTTCTCTCAGCACATCCGAAAGCCAATAAATGAAAGATTCAAATCCAACGTGTTCTTCGTTAAGAACAAATATCATCTTGTAAACGGCTTTCATTAAACTTGAAGCAGAATCAATGGCTTCGTTCAAAGTCTTTTCGTGAAGACCCAAAAAGGTCTTGGAACTTGGTTTGTTCCATCTTGCATATCCCAATAGGTTATTTAGCAGTACAAGCAAATGCTCCAATGACAAAGCCATATGATTAAAGAGAACTTTTCTGCACCCATCATAACACTGCTTACTAAGTCTCAGCCATCTATCCAAACCTCTTTCTCCAAGATAATCTGTCAACCAAATAGTGCATGCTTCGTTTATCTCACCTGTTAACAAGATTTCGTAGAGATCATCAATGGGATCAATATCTGATTCATCTGGTACATTTGTATCTTCTTTGTTTTTCTCTACAATTTCATCCTTTAATAAATCCATAATTTTTCTAGTATAATCTATAAACGGCTTTGATTCAGAAACCAATATGGATATTGTCTCTTGTAAATACTTCAGCAATCCAACAACTTTGGAACAAGCAAGAGACACCGTGGGTAGCATTGACCCAAATGATTCAACAAAAGGTGTGTCAAGTTTCAATAGCCCTAGGCCTTTTTCGTTTTCAAAAAGTATATAGTGGGAAGTAAGTAGTTCATTTGAACGCATATCTAACATAATCACATAGTTATTCTCAAGCTGAGGAATTTGATATTCTTCCATGGTAAATAGACCATAGAGAGTAAAAGTCAATTTACCATTGTCTCCAGTAGAGATCAAGAAATCTAAAGTAGAGTCGTCACACTGAATCATCTCATCGTTTATAATCTTGGCAGTAAATGTACTTGATGTTGATCCACTAGGTAACGTCGATAGCTTGATTAGACTTTTGGATAAGTTGATTTCAAATAAATTGTCAAATTTACCATTTGCTCCAAACTTGCTACCTCTCTTGGACCATATGATTGTCTCTACAGACTTCAGATGATTGCTCAGAGTAGTGACTAAACTTCCTGCATTCGAGTCAAACACACTTACAAGACCGTCTGTGCTGACCACTGCCAGCATTTTACCATCCGGTCTCCATACAAGCATGTCTATTTCTGAATTGGGTGAGTTGAGGATCCATACCCTTTCCCCATCTATTCTGTAGATCCACACTGATCCATCTCCAGATGAAAACGCTATCAGATCCATTGTGGGGCAGATGCTGAAGACAAGGGACGGATTAACGGCAAATGCAAGATTCTGCCGCTCTATCTGACTAAAATGTTTAACCCCATCCATGATAAAGCGTCTCTATTCTATATACAATTGTCTATGATCCAATTAGCCTAATTTGTGGTAGTGAGTCAGAGCGTTTCTTCAAGTTGATCTGTTGCGTGTTTGTATGTTTTGCCGTAGAGCTTTCGCATTTAGCTTTTTTCAGCAGGCTGTGCTTGTGATTTCATCTAGTATAATTTTGACAATTTAACTTGGCTACTTTTGATCTTTTTTTTTACTCTTTTGATCATATATTTGTTGTAATTGACAATTCAGTTACACATTAGATTACTTCCCAGGCCTATGTTCAAAACAGATCCAGGCTTTAAGGCCTTTTCAAACATCAAAAACTCAGAAAGGAGGAGAACATTAGACGATATATGTGAAGAGTTTAACATACCAAAGGATAGAATTACTACTGAATGCGAAAGAGAATTCATGCCAGCAGTGGTGAAAGCTAGTGATTTTAAGACAGTTAATAAGGTCTCTGGAGAAATGTTTACTGATACTAATGGTGTACCTATTTGGTTTTATGTTGAGAAGCTCTATGTACCAACTGTCTACACACTTTGGAAATGTCCATTTCTTATCCCCATGATATATACACATGATGCAGTCATAAGCAGATTACTCAACGGAGCTAACCTCATGCTTCCAGGAACCATCCCACCATTTGATCCTCGTCTGAAGCCAGGAAAAGTAGTGGCTGTAGGAAACATAGATAATCCCAATGTTGCCATTGCCGTTGGTATATGTCAGATGGATCTAGAGAATATCGACAGAGTTGTTGGCTCTCAAGGTGTTGTCGTTCGTATTTTGCATTACTTGGAAGATGAAGTCTTCAAAATGCCTAGAAAGGAGACCAAGATGCCATTATCAAGCGAAGTAGTTACTGAAATGACATTCAAACCGGAAGAAGAGCAGAATGCTGAGGTACCAGAAGAAGAGAAGGCAAATGATGGAGATGTAGTTCCTGAGGACGAAGCAGAGGGCGGAGAAGAAAATGATGAGGATAAAACCGTCCACAACACTAAAGAAGAGGAAAAGGAAGATTTTCAAGATAATTTACAAGAAGAGCCTGCTATGCCAGCTGAAGTGGACGATGAGGTAGCTGAAGAAGAAGACAGGGAAGATCCTGTAAGTGAATTAGCAGATAACACATATAAAATGACTATTGAGGACATTGATGAGTTTTTTATCAGATCCTTATTGCAGTCTATAACTCAGGACAAAATAGATTTACCAATAACCTCTTCAAACTTCATGGCCAACCATATACTGAAAAACTTGCCTCAAGTCGACCCCAAGACTGTAAATATGAAGAAAACATCATGGAAGAAATCTGCTAAGTTTTTAAAAGCCATGGAAAAACTCCAATTGTTAAAAGTGAAAGGCAAAGGTGATGATCTTACAGTCACGTCCTTGGCCACTAAAGATCACGAAAGAGTTAAAAAATTTGAACCATACAAGATCAAAAAAGCTGTTGTCGGAGAGAAGTCCAATGCCGAAAAAGAGAAAGAAGCGGCCAAATCCAATCAATTACAAGTCATCCAGTACTACAAACCTACCTCAGTATCCAAAAATCTTCTAAGAGAGATAGACTGTAACCCTGATGGATATTATACAGCACAAGAAGTCAAGAAATGTCTGGCTACTTACATTACTTTAAAGAAACTTGAAAACTCCAAAAACAAGAAACAGTTGTATCTTAATGACGTGATCAAACCTATTGTGACAACCCCAAAAGAACTTAAGGGTCTTGTCCCCGGTGTTGCTGTATACAAGGATAGAGTGCAGGTGAGTGAAGCGTTTATGTCAAACGGGTTCTCTCTTTACCATGCCATTGTGAAGCCCGGTGAGGATCCTAAATCAGCCAAGATTGCCAGGGGACCAGTTCCGAAAATCACTATCATTGAAGAAATGAGAATTGGTAGAAAAGTAGTCACTAGAGTGTTTGGTTTCGAAGGTTTCCATATCCGTGATGATGACTTGAGTGATGAATTGAAGGTGAAATGTTCAGGATCTACCACAATTGGTAAGAATCCACAACAGCCTAAATCTATAGAAGTTATGGTTCAAGGTGCGCATTTCAAGACCGTCAGTGATGTCTTGATAAAGAAGGGAATCAAACCTGCTTGGATAGAGCATGAAAATAAAGTGAAACCCAAGAAGAAGAAACCTGCTGTGCATTGATTATCGAATACGATTATATTCTTACGTTCAGAGATACATAGATTCATACACATAAAACATATTTATATACCTTCAACATAATTACAATATGCTGAATAACCAAAGAAGATAGCTGATATAAGGAACAGAGCATAGACTTTACGCTTACTCTTCTCCTTCACTTCATTAACAACTTTTCTTTCCTTATTATATCTCATAAGACCTAAAAACAAAATTATACCAATAGGTGCAAGTAAAGGGGTATAAACTGCCATCTTGTGTTCATCTGGGAAATACATTTGTTGGACCATATCTTTTTCAAAAAATGCCTTATCTGAGATAAGAGCTGCATTATTGACTTTCAAATTAGCTTCTTTCCATTTACCTTGGTTAATCAGGGCAATTGATTCTTTGATCGATTCCAATGATTCTTGAACTTGTGACAAGGTAGAGTCAGGTATAGAGATTGTCTCTAATTGGTTGGTCAATTTGACTAATGAAACCAAGTTATCAACTGCTCCTTTCAAGTTCTTGTATGACTTCATTCTTGTCAATGAGTCGATTCTGATCTCCAAAGACTTGGGTTTCTCAATGCCACCTAATAAGTAAAATAATTGAGATGCAAATGTCTCTAACAAAGGTATCAAATCTTCTTGGGCCAAATGAGCAGGGTTAGACAGATCTGATGAGTCGATATTGACGATTTGAACACCACCCCATTGAGGCACAATAAAACTAGTAGATTCAGAGTTTTGAATCTTTAAAGGGTAGTTTTCAGGAGATGGAATATAGGCAATGAAATTGATAGTTGGTGCGCTATCTGTGTTTTGATCAAGACCCCATGCTGAGTAATCAATAAATGTTGAAGTATCTTTGGCTAATAAGACATGTGACTGTGTATCGTTGTTCCACTCTAAATGACTAGCTACTGAGTCTGGTAAAGTTTCATAGTGTTCTAACACTGAATCAAAGGTAAATTTAGCAATAGGTGCCAATTTTTCCAAGTATTTTGTGAAGATATGATAGCAAGATTCTATATCCCATGAAACAGGGTTTAATCCTCCTTGCAGTAAAGACACTCTTACATGATAATCTGGCGAGAAGGAAACTGCCATATCGTCTTGCTTCGTATCAGAACCGTAGAAGAACTCTATTTCATAGGGGAAAATCTCATCAACGATGACTCTTGAGATCATTTCTGGAACTTTATTCTGTGCTATCACGTTGTTTGACAAGTTCAATTTGGTAGTCTTACCGAATGGAGAGATGTAGAAACTTTCACC
Organism: Ogataea sp. yHMJ1; assembly: GCA_030571015.1. Taxonomy (NCBI): domain Eukaryota; kingdom Fungi; phylum Ascomycota; class Pichiomycetes; order Pichiales; family Pichiaceae; genus Ogataea; species Ogataea sp. yHMJ1. Next base: position 12,650 of record JAJLXB010000034.1, read on the forward strand.
TGCCCCTGATCTATCCTCAGTTTCTATATGTTGTAACTCTATAGTGTAATCATCTGAAAATCCTTTGCCTTCTTTCAACACGATTTTCCATGGTATACCTTGCTTGTTGTTTAACTGATTAAGCGAATCATCAATGATCTTCTGTGCATCCACTAACATACCTTCCAAAGGAGCAGGGAGGTCAAGATAAATCGGTATTTCGTAATGTATCTCATTCAGTAAGTTGTTATCGTAATAATTGATTTCAGTGACAGGCAATTCGGCTCTGTATAAAGAGGTGGTATTGTACCATAAAGGTATACCTATTATTGAACAAAGTAGTATTATGGAAAGTGTGATTGAGAATCTGGAATTCAGGTCTGAGAGTTCTTCATCTTTCAGCTTCTTCTTAAGCTCAGTGTCGTCCTTCTGAGCCATTCTCCTTGAATTGCTGAGTGAATATGTCTAGGATTGTGAAGTCACTTAAGAGTTAAGTAAGCGTAGATCAATATGATAATATGATCTAATATAGAAGATTACACGTAGAGTTCAATTTTTTGGTCAGCGCGATTTAGTCGCTAAGTAAGGTTGGAGTCAAGACGTATTTGTTCAAGCAGATCTACTCTTCACTATCTTACGGGTTATATTCTGGCAATGTAAGCATTTGTGTATAGTATATGTACATGGGATTCAAAATTTCTATATAACAAAAGTAACCTAACTTATATATTATATTTGAAGAATCAATCTATTTTCAAAGTCAATTATCAATTTCAATTTGATTTTTCTGTTTTTTTGCAAATTACATTGAACAAAATATCTAGTAATTGATGATGATACCTGGACCATGGGTGGAACTCAGCACGGTTCTACCGAGAGTAATGGGTTTCTTAGAGACAGTTGAAGTGACTGCGTTTCTAACGGCACTTGAAGCTGCCATGATGTTCTTCACAATTTGTTCATCACTGAAACTACAAGTACCTACAGCCAAAGACACAAAATCTGACTTTTGTCTGAATGGAGAAGAACCGATAGCTTGAGATATCAAAGGCACGACATCCTTAGTGATGGTACCTTTCTTAGTAGATGGCATAAGTTTCTTAGGACCTAAGATTCTAGCTGCTTTTTTCAAAATGACTTCAGCATCTTCGGTAGCATATAAGACATCCAGATCGACATTGACTTCACCAGCAATTAATTTCTCTACCCAGTCGGCATCAACAGCCATAACAGCACCTGCTTCAAGTGCCTTTTCTCTAACTTCTGGGTTTAATGAAACAACACCAATCTTGGTGGCTTTAACTGGGTGAGGAAACTTAATTGATCCCGAAAGAGGGGCAACACCATTGATACCGAATACCACGGTCTGCACGGTGACCACACTCTCCGAGTCTGATCTCCCGAGTTCAGCAGCTCTTAAGTATCTCATTGCCTGTGGGATAGTCATGTATAATGGATCGGTACTTGGATCTTTCTTAGCTAGAAGTTTTCTCTTGGTAAGTCTCTTAGCCTTGGCCATTTCATTTGCCTTTGCGTCTTTTTCCTTTGGAGCTTGTTGAAAACTAGCTGTGGAGAATTGTTGGTGACGTATAATGGTAGATCTAATAGATCCAGAGAGACGTAAACCTTGTAAACGTTGTATCAATGACATTATAGGAAAGTTATATGATGTGATGTGATGTGATGTGATGAGTGGGTTATGCGATCCAGCGAGAAGAAAAAAAAAACTGTGTGTCTTTGAAAAGAATAAATGTGATATATGCAAGAGAGTATCCTCTTCCCTTATGATATGGATAGTAACACTGTCTCTTTAATATAGTTTCAAACTTTACTAACTCTAACTTAGCTATTTACCAAAAGTTTTCTCACATTTGAAAAATCGAAGTTAACTGAAGAAGCTATGAGAGACTAGAAGGGTTACCCTGCATTTTGGTGGGGTGTTTGACTTCTACAACCGTGCACCGTATATGTGATCATTACTATATTGATAATATTATGCAGATAAGTATTATAAAAGTATAAAGACTATAATATATGGGAGAAAATCATGAATAATAATAAATAAGAATGTGGGGGCATAAGTAAAAGAAGTAAATGAAATAAATAAAATAAATGAGTAAATGAAATAAAAGAAGTAAATTGTTTTATTTGTTTTTTTGTAATGTTATAATTTGTTCTATAAGAGTATAAACCAAATCTTTATACCGCTTTCCTTAGTTATTCTTTTTAGAAGAAGCAACTTTGGATTTTCTGGCATAGTTTTCAATCCAAAAAGCAGCAAATAACATAGTTAAAGGAGTTAAGTAAAAGACATTAATCCAAATAGCAGCTGCCTTTTCACCTGATGAGATACAACTCTTGAATTGTAATTCTTCAACATCGAAATATTGAATGAATAAATGGAAAAGAGCTAAGGAACCACCTATTATAAACTGTGTAATTTGCATAGTAGTTAAGATTTGTCTGAAGATATTAGGTACTCTAATCTTTAATGCTGATAATGTGAAATAGAAATACATTAAAGTATGAATGAATGAATTAAAGACAACAAAGATCCAAATTGGTGGAGATGAGAATCTGACACCAGCCCACATACAGATCATAGCACCTGAATGGTGATAACTTTGTAATAATGAAGATTGTCTACCCTTGACTAAGATAATTATAGTATCGATGATTTCATAAAATTTGGAAAGGTAAAACCAGTAGCCATAATAGGACAACCCCTTTTGGATTGGTTCTGCAATTAAAGAGCTAGAAGGTCTATTAGACCAAATACCATTATCCAAATCACAAATGGATTGCCAAAATAAATTAGTGTTCTTATGGTTTAATGAGGATAAATTAATATTCCAGTTCAAACCATAAATAGAAGGTAAGAAATCTCTTGAAATCTTGTGAATTGATGAAGTCATACCAATGAATGTCCATAGAGAATAACCACAGAGGAAAACATTGTGTAAGATAATGAAGATTTTAAACCACAAAGTCTTGGTGAATTGGAATGGTGCAGGTTTTAAATTTTTCAATTCTTTAATTGATAGGTTTTCGGCATTAAATTTTTCATCTTGTTGTTGAGCTTGCTTTAATTGACGAGTTAAGATGTATTTATTGGCTAAATGAACAAATGTGAAATAAGTCACTGCAAAAGTCAAAGTGAACTTCCAATCTAAGGAAAGATTATAAAACTTTTCATCTAACCATTGCAAATTACTTGTGAAAGGTCTTTCAGGAAATGGATATTTGAAATCAGGTAATTGCCAGATTCCAGAATCTGGAATGAACTTATAATTAATAAGTTTATTAATTATATAATTGTCGTTCATTGTAGGAAACAAAGTATCAGGTAACTATCAGGGTAAGAATAAGTCAATTTGAGATGTTGTAAAGGCCCCCACCGGTTTAAGTGGGTAAAATAATCAGTATAATAATTTGTCTAACAAATACATACATAATAATACATATCAGAAAAAGCAAAACTAAGCGCTCGGCCGGGTTTGTCGAGGAAACACAGAAAGAAAAGAAAGGCTGAACGAGTGCTGTACAAAGGCCGGTCCCTACCTATTAGAGCACATTTATTGGTATAGCACAGTTGGTGACATAACGTATGATTTATTGGGCTGCCGTATATTATTCTGTAATATATCTGTGCTTATAGCTATATGCTACATTTGATATACTTCTATTTAGAAATCAGTCAGTGAGTAATAAGCATATATAGTGAGACCACAACATTCAGCAATGCAACATTCATGTAATACCCCGGTAATCCGATCCAACTTTCTCTCACCGCAAATAGATGCCCGATCGGAAATTCTATTTTATTTCTAAGAAATAACTAAACACCCGGGAAGTATTCAAGGGTAACACTAATAAATACATTAATTTCCACCGACTAAAAACACACTACTTGAGGAATTCCCGCTCTTTCCTAATTCGGATGTGGTCAGGGTTGGTCTAAAGAGTTCTAAAATAATTTATATAAAATAATGCCATATTCTATATCCTTACTTTGTAAATGTAACAGTAATGGTGTATACCTTGTGTTTACTTGTGTTTTTTTTTTATTCCTTTTATATTTCATTTGTTTCCCATTACTTATTTTCTTCATCACTTGTGCTTGGTTTACTTTCACTCGTGCCCCTCTTATATCATATAATTCAATTTATTTATTTTCTTCGGAACTTTAATTATTCACTTACTTAACGCATGTCCCGAAAATACATTTTAAAATTTTGAAATTTATTTATCAACCACACTGTGTTTATTCTTATAACTATACTTCAATTACCTTTAAATCATATCTCAATAACACATTAGCTTTACCAAACGGAATAGTTCTTATATTTTCAATAATTCATGTTAATTAATAGCGCTTATTCGCAATCAGCGATTGTTCAACCGCCCCAACCGCTCCACTTGAAGAGTCAAATACCTATTACACATTCAAATAGCTCTTCATCTCAAACGATAAATATACAAACAGATGATTCAGTAAGGATGAAGACAAGTAACAACAACTCAAACTCAACTATAAATGTTAACCCCACTGCTCAAACCAATAGTCATCAATTATCAATACCATTATCCTTATCCTTATCATCATCATCATCATCATGCGCTTCTTCATCTGCTCCTTTATCCATAAATATTCCCCGGAAGAATATGGCAACTACAAAACTGTCACTGATGAATATAAATTTTACTTCAAGTTCAAACATATGTCCTTCAAATAGTTATAATTATTCCTCTCCGTCATCTAATTGTTCATCTCCTTCATTTCTTTTTGATAATAATACTGGTTATTATTTTCCTCCTTCATCATACGCTTCTTCATTAATTGAATTCACTTCCTCGTCATTATCCTCTTCAACCCAGTCTTATAATGCCGAGTCAACAAGTAATACCCCCAATGATGGTAGTGGAGTACAAACTCCAATCAACAGCCTGGCTTCAACACCATCACTTAACTCTATTCTTTGCTCAAAAAGATTCTCAAGTTATAGCTACATCCCATCTTTAAGAAATGATACCACTTCAACTAATACCCACTTTTCAGAATTACACAATACGCACACTATTAATTCAGAAAACACATCATCTACTCAATCCACTCTTTCTTCAAATGAATACTACGCTTCGAGTCTATCCTCTTGGAATGACTCTTTGTCTGTCCATCCTTTAGCAATAGACCAATCCCACAACGCTACAAATATTTCAACTCCTCTCAAGAGTATGCCAGTAGTTACCTCTTCACAAACTACACCTAGTTTACCACCAAGATCTTCTTCTCCATCCCCTTCCTCATCTTCATTAACTAAATCATTAGTCTCAAGATCCATCAATTTCATATCATCATTAGCTGAGTCTACAAAGAAATCTACTCTGTTAATGAATGCATCTACAGCCTTAACTTTTAATTCAAGAATAACAGATACAAGAGCAAATTATTACAATTCAATGTTGAATTATTCAGCTGATTCGAACTTTGAATTGGGTGACGATGAAGATGTTCAAGAACAAGATGAAATTGATGAAGAAACTGGAGAAGAACAAACTAATGAAGATTCAATGGATACAACTGATGATAATTTCAATGCTGAAGAATTAACTACTTTCAACACCACCTGTTGTCATGTTACAAAACACCTTCATCCAAAACCTTTAATCTGCTCATCCTCACTTGCATTATCAATGATTAATAAATCAAGAGAAGCAAGACTAAACCCAGAATTTCTAAGATTTTACGCTCAAGATTACTCTTCTAAATCCAAAGGATTATTAAATGTCACTGATTACGAAATCGACATTTATCAAGAAGAACAAGAGAAATTGTATCATAGTATGGTCAGTAATGAAAGAGAAACTGAAATCAGTATAAAATCCTCCTCATCTTCTTCTGATGAAGACTATGAAGATGATGAATATGATCAAGACCATCATAGTCAAGTTGGTTCTAACGCTTATGGAACTGTTGTTGAATACAATACATCATCATTGTCCCTGGATGATTCTGAATTGTCTTCAGAAGATGAAGATGAAGAAAGAATGATTTATAGATCTTTGCTAAAGATTGGTTATTTATCAAGAGAAAAATTATGGTCTAATGTAATTCTACCTCCAAGAAAAGACAAATTATCATTATTCAATGATATTTCAAGAAATGAATACATTTATGCCTATCCTACTGAAATCAATGATCATTCTTCATGTTCCCCATCATTGACTAGATTAAAAGGTGATAATATTCCATGGATAAACCACTTGAATTACCAAACGACTAAAAACATCAAATTGATCAAACCAATTGGTTATTTACCTCATTCTAATACTCAATTTACAGTTAAAGGATGGGCTAACAAACGTTGGATTTCAATTAATGAATTTGATCAATAATATCGCCACATATACCCACATTAATTTGCTTTTGCTTCTACATTGCTCGCTTATACGCTTTTAATACTATTGAATACCAATACGTTCGTTACTTTTTATCGCTTTATTTATTTCAAGTTTAGGAACTTGAATTTTTGATAATATTCTGTATCTCTGTATACTAATTACGCTTAATATGATTCAAAACTATTTTACAAAACACGTCGTAAATGTTACTATTAATCGGCTTACCCAAGTTGTTTTTAATATTTTTTTTTCTTTTCTTTTTTTCGGAAATTATATTTTGAAAGGACTAACGTTACCCCCTAACCAGTAGTAGAGTAACACACTTAACCCTCCCTCAGATACACCTTATTTCCAAAGTTGCTATGATATAAACCCACGGCAATGCCCCATCTCACTTATCGTTCTCACACCACACGTAATTGCCAACTTTTCATGCTAAAAGGAAGCATCATAGGCCTAGATTGGGCGTGCCATCCCCATCTGCTCGATAGTTTCAAATAAGGCAAGGAGTACCGAACACTTTCCTACACGATAAAGCAGAGCGTTTCGGGTATATTAATTTATTACCACACTCAGGAATCCTTCCGTGCACCACCATATAGATTGTTTGTTTTTTTTGTCACTTTTAACTCTAACAATAGTTTTTTTTTGAAGAGTTAGCATAGGTGGTGTACAGATGTGTGGCTGAGGCAATTCTGTATTTTCGGATTTAAGTATCTGCTCCGAATGGCGAGGGACTATTTTCATGTTTTACGCCGGTCTAATTTTAAAAATTAGTAATTAATTGCATATTGCTAAAGTATAAATACTTCTATCATCGCCCATAATTTTTATTAAAATATATTCCTTATTTTGCTTTGATATTTTTTTATACACATAAATTAATTGAATTGAAATTTTCACATACAACTAAAAATGTCTTCGGAGTTGAACAGGTATGTAGATTCTCGTGAAACAGATAATACATTTAAAGAAATTAAAGTAGATCCTCAGGCCAATAATGAATTGTTGAAACAATACCAAGAAGATGACGAACAAGAGTATCAAGATGTACAGTATAGTCCTTACCCTAATAATAGAAATGAAATAGCCAGTGGTTATGGAACTGGTGAAGAATATGATAACGCAGAGGAATCCATTAAATTATCTCGTGCACTGACAGAAACAGGAAGTGGCGAAAGAGACTCAAAGGATATAGAAGGCATACCTTTAATGGGTGATGGCAGAGATTATCCTGAAATGTTACCACCTCATGAAGGCTATATCGTCACATACTCTGAAAATGACCCAATGTTCCCACATAACTGGTCTTTCAAAAAGAAGATCTTGCAGTGTGCAATGCTTGGTTGGGTCATGTTTGCTTTCGTCTTTGGTTCTTCTGTCTTTGCAGAAGCAATCCCATACATTGATGAAGAATTCCACGTTGCTGAAGTTGTAGGTACTTTAACTGTTTCCCTATATGTTCTCGGTTTCGCCACTGGTCCTGTTGTTTGGGGTCCTGCTTCTGAATTATATGGTAGAAAGCCAGTGTTAGTGATCAGTTCAATTGGCTTTACATGCTTCACGTTTGCTGCTGCCACAGCTAAAGATTTACAAACTATTATGATTTGTAGATTCTTTGCTGGTTGTATTGGTGCAGGTCCATTAGCTGTTGTTCCTGCTACTTTCTCAGATGTCTTTGACAACGAAAGTAGAGGTAAATCCATTGTTATGTTTTCTATGTCCGTTTTCATTGGGCCAATGGCTGCCCCAATTGTTGGTGCATTTGTAGCTAAATCTTATCTTGGATGGAGATGGACTTTGTACTTGACTGGTATCTTTGGTGCCGTAGGAACTGTATTAATCATACTTTTCCAAGAAGAATCTCATCATTTGGTTATTTTATCAAGTAAGGCCAAGATCATTCGTGAAAGAACAGGTAATTGGGGTATTCACGCTGCAAGAGATGAAATTTCTTTATCCATTAAGGAAATTGTCGAAAAGAGTCTTAGTAGACCACTTAGAATGTTGTTTAAAGAACCTATTTTACTTTTGATTACCATCTACACTGCGTTCGTTTATGGTATTCTTTACTTGTGTCTTACAGCCATTCCAGTTGTTTTCCAAAAAGGTTACGGATTTGAAGCAGGTGTTGCCCAATTGCCATATATCAGTATCATTATTGGTATCATATTAGGTGGTTTCTGTTGTTTGTACTTTGAACCTTTCTACAACAGAAAATTAAGAGCAAATAATAACAAACCTGTTCCAGAAGCAAGATTACCAGCTATGATGGTTGGTGCTTGCTTTTTCCCAATTGGTTTACTATGGTTATGTTGGACTGGTAACTATTATCATTCAGTTCATTGGATTGTTCCAACCATTGGTGCTGCATTCATTGGTTTTGGTTTAATTACTATTTTCATTCCTGCGATCAATTATATTGTTGACTGTTATTTATTCTTTGCAGCTTCCGCATTGGCTGCAAATACATTCTTAAGATCATTATTTGGTGCCATTTTCCCATTATTTGCACCTTTTATGTTTGACGGTATGGGTACCAATTGGGCTGGTTTATTACTTGGTCTAGTTGCTGTTGCTATGCTTCCTGTTCCTTTCTTATTCCATATTTACGGTAAGAGAATTAGAAAGTCCAGTAAGTACACTTTCGATTTATGATTATGAGTATGAAACCAAAATACACACATTTAGACAGATATATATAATATATACACTCACTTTTTTCATTAATAAATTGTACATAAGACACTATAATAGTAACAGCATTCTTCACAAGTTGTATCACTCACTCAGTATGCACACGAAAAGTGTAAAGCAAGAATGTACGGGTGCTGTGCTCAAAGGTTTAAGACCGACGAAGTGTGGCGCATTGACAAGATGACAAATCAACCGAGGTTTGAATTTATCGGCTGAAAAATGGGTTTACAAAGCCCAATTTTATCATTAGTTGATACAGCATATGGTCCTGATGTCCTCAACCATTGTCCTAGTGTCTTGTGGAAATGATACCAACCAATGTAGATCATCACACAATGATGTCTAATAGCGTTTCAAAATTTTAAATGTGGCAAATGTAAGAGTCTTTACTGGAAATGCAAAAATAAAAGCACAAAATATTTCACGCCGTGCGGTTTTCCTATGTTCTAGATCGGGTTTAAGCAAAATCCCTATTATATTCAAGCATAAAACTCCCGTACACCCTTCAGATAACTTTGCTAGAGAAAGAATTCATATCCCAGTAGCGGCTCGGGAAATAAAATACATCATTTTATTATTCCGATAAGTTTGGCCAAATTAAACATATATATATATAATAACAAACAAGATTCAATTGACAACAAAAATGTTGCCGGACCAATTAATATCATCAGTCTTACCCATACCCATGCTCAACTTCATATCCATAGTTTACAATTATATAATACATAATATTCACATATACCTCAAAGAATAGCTCCCCGGAATTAAATAGGAACATGAACTCTATCTAGTTAAAGGAAAATTAATTTCCGAGAATTTAAAACAAATATGAATAACAATATCCCTGATAGTACTGACGATTATAATGACCAACAAGAAAAACCAGATGATCATGAAAGAAACCCAAATTATAGGGAAGGTATACCTCTAATAGGTGTTGCACAATTGCCATATATTAGTATCATTATCAGAATCTTATTATGTGATGTGCTGTGTTTGTGTGTCGAACCTTATTATGATCAAAGACTAAAAGCTAATAATAACAAGCCAATTCCCGAGGAAAGGTTACCAGGTATAATGGTTGGTGCTGTTATTTTCCCTATTTGTTTATTCTGATTATGTTGGACTGGTAACTGTTATGAATCAGTCCATTGGATTGTCCCAACAATTGGTGCTGCATTCATTGGTTTTGATTTAATTACTATCTTTGTTCCAGCCCTTAATTATATAGTGGACTGTTACTTGTTTTTTGTAGCTTCAGCCATTGCTGCAAATACAATTTTGAGATCCTTATTTGGTGCCATTTTCCCACGGTTTGCATCGTTCATGTTTGCATGTATTGTACCAATTGGGCTGGAATACTACTTGGATTAATAGCTGTTACCATGCTTTCTGTTCCCTTTTCGTTCAAAATTTATGGTAAGAGAATCAGAAGAGCTAGTAAGTATACCTTTGATTTATTATCACAACTGAACGACAATCACACAAGTGTGAACAATAAGGGGAAATGGATGGGCATTCTCAATTGTATTTTTTAGTCTTTTTCTTTTCTTGTTATTGAATTTCATCATTCGGTATACTTAGTTATGTATTGAGAACTATAATCTAATGTTATGGACAAAACTACTCCGTTTACAACATCGCAAGCCACCGGCTTGGCGCAGGATCGAGAAGTCCCTGGAATGCCGAGCTCCAATTTCTCGGCTAACCCTGGCTATCCCTACCCGACCTATATACTTCTACCATGTCGAGGCCGACCGCCGGAGTGAGTCTTCCGCTGAGGGGAGTAAACCATAGTGAGCTTGAGGGGTTCACATACAGGTGATAACGATTGTCCGGAATCAAACTAGAACAAACAGTGTGTGATTCGTGGTAGTTTTCCCGAACTCTGCAAGAGCGGAGATAAGCAGTGTTGCAATTGCAAGGATAACTAACGCCATGTTTCATGTTCCTAATTCGGGTAGCCAGAAATGTACAAAGAGGCGCATGAGAAATTATGCAGGGTGAAAAAAAGCAAACGGAAGCTCTTTTGCGGATGCTTTTTCTGAATAGCCGACTGCTTACTATATTCCTAGTAACTTCTTCTTCTTCACACATATTGCAACTAAGGTGACCTGTTACAACAACTGTCTCTGAGAAGTAACAAAAGGTTCATATAACTAACTAGCTTACGTTATTCTTCTCTTTCGAGTAAAAAAAAATAATAACTTTAGTTAATCACAACACTGAAAGAGGAAAAAGAAAAACAAAGATTTTTAATTCACTTGAAAATCATCAATAATTGTCTATTATAACATAAAAGAATCACATAACATATTCGCATCATCATGGAATCGATCAATAGTCAGTTGAATGACAACGATGTCCAGTCTCTAGCGTCAGATAGCCCTATTCCCATTGCTCAGACCTCATCAAAGTCTTCGGGAACTTCGCAAGAAGGAGTAGAAACAGAAGCCAAGGCATACACAGGTGATATCGAAAGCCAAGTTGCTCAAGGAACAGAAGGTATGGCAACTTTGTCTCGTACTCGTTCAATTGCCCAGGAGTCAGTTGATTTATCTCGTGCATTAACAGAGACAGAAAGAATAGAGGACAAATATGATGCTTCGGAAGCTATTCCACTAATGGGTTCTGGAAGAGATTATCCTCCAAAGTTACCAGATTCTGAAGCATACATCGTCACTTACTCTGAAAATGACCCAATGTTTCCACATAACTGGTCTTTCAAGAGTAAACTTTTACAATGTTTAATCCTGGGTTTTGATACATTAGCCGTTGCATTTGGTTCTTCTATTTTTGCTGAAGCTATTCCATATGTCTGTGTAGAATTCGGTGTTGCTCAAGTTGTCGGTACATTAGGTGTTTCCTTATATGTCATTGGTTTTGCCACAGGTCCTATTATTTGGGGTCCTGCTTCTGAATTATATGGTAGAAAACCAGTTTTACTTTTAAGTTCAATTGGTTTTATGTGTTTTACATTTGCTGCTGCTACTGCTAAAGATTTACAAACTTTAATGATCTGTAGATTCTTTGCTGGTTGTATTGGTGCCGGTCCATTAGCTGTTGTTCCTGCTACTTTCTCTGATATGTATGATAACGATAACAGAGGCAAAGCCGTTGTCTTATTCTCCATGGCTGTCTTTGTCGGTCCTCTGCTCGCTCCTATCCTTGGTGCCTTTATTGCTAAATCATACTTGGGATGGAGATGGACTTTATATTTAACAGGTATTATGGGTTCTGCCGCCACAGTTGGTGTTATCTTTTGCCAAAGAGAGTCTCATCATTTAGTCGTATTAACTCATAAGGCCAAAATCATTCGTGATAGAACAGGTAACTGGGGTATTCATGCTGCTAGAGATGAAGTGACTCCATCATTAAAGGAAATTGTTGAAAAGAACTTGTACAGACCAATTAGAATGTTGATACGTGAACCTATTTTGATTGCGATTTCAGTTTATACCGCCTTTGTTTATGGTATTCTTTACTTATGTCTTACTGCTATTCCAGTTATCTTCGAAGAAGGTTACGGATTTGTTTCAGGTGTTGCTGAATTACCATATATCAGTTTGGTTATTGGTATCATATTAGGTGGTATTGTTTGTTTAATGTTTGAACCACTTTATAAGAGAAAATTAGAAGCTAATGGTGGAAAGATTCTTCCAGAGGCAAGATTACCAGCTATGATGGTTGGTGCTATTATTTTCCCTATTGGTTTATTCTGGTTATGTTGGACTGGTAACTACCATGAATCAGTTCACTGGATTGTCCCAACCATTGGTGCTTCTTTCATTGGTTTTGGTTTAATTACTATTTTCATTCCAGCCTTGAACTATATCATTGACACTTACCTCGTTTATGCTGCTTCAGCAATTGCGGCAAATACTTTCTTAAGATCTATATTTGGTGGTGTTTTCCCATTATTTTCATCATTCATGTTTGCAGGTATGGGTACTAACTGGGCGGGTTTGCTCATTGGTTTAATGGGTGTTGCCTTACTTCCTGTTCCATTCTTATTTGCTATTTATGGTAAGAGAATTAGAACTCATTCCAAGTTTGGATTCTAAGCGGGGGGAAAAAACTAGAAAAAGTTAATAAAACAAAAATTAAAACAAAGACAACAAAATTCATAAAATCATAATATACCTTTATAATAAATTTTTAATATTCGATGAATTCAATCATATAGTAAACACATAGCAATTACAGCAACCATGTAATAAAAACATATAAATCATCATAGCAGTAGTAACCACTGTATATGCCATGTCATTAGAATTAATGGCTTTCCCCCAAACTTGGACATTTTTCTTTTTTTTCGTTTACATAATAATCAATTTATCAACTAAAGCGTTGCTCAAGTTTAAGTTATCTTACTCCAACATTGTTATTCTCGGTTTGTCTTAACAGTGGCTTTTGTTGCCTTTTTTTGTTTGTATCCAGCCTTGCAACTCAATTGACCCTTAGCTATTGATTATGTATGTATTCTTATATCTTTTCAGTCATAGTAATTCAATATAAAAGATCAATAACTACAACTTTGGCCATTTGGTGGTAGTAGGAGAATCACTACGATGTTGAGCCTATGGGTAGATTGCAGTATGACTAGTTTTATTAAGGAGGCACAGTAAGGGCGGCGATGAAGCTATTATAATATAGCCCCATAGCTGAATGCCCTTTGATAAGACCCTGATGATAGTTGTTTACTTCATTTTATATTGTCCTCCACTTCGCCTCGGTGCTTTGCTATCCCCTGATTTCCACGGTAATGTATCGCGCCCGCTGTCTCCCGCGTCTCCTGTTATTCAGGAACGAAACATCTGGTATTGTCTCTGGACTATTTTCATTAATGATCACACAGTACTGTGCAGTTGCTACCCATATATATACATACAGTTATGGATCTTCAACTCGAAAACGGTGATGTTCGGGAGCTCATGGAATTCACAACTTAAAAATTTTTTATAGAAAGGACAAAGTCGGGTCACTTTTCACTGATGTAACCTACATCGCTGAAGAGTCTGTGGGGGTCCAGTTGGAGAGACATGCGAGAAACTACCTTATGATGCTGGTATTTTGACAGGTTAGTCGGTGATTATCTCTCCGCGTTGTGCGACAATGGAGTTCTTTAGTGTTTAGTTTACATTGGGCCCTGTTTAGTATGCAGTTTATTCAAGTTGGGGTCACTCTTATGATTTCCCTCCAATTATTTTCATTTCTTATTTTTTATATTACCATGACTGTATGGTCATTTTTCATGGATAAATTCTCAAGAAATTGCAGTGTATAGTAGCGTCTGATTGGTTTCTCCATTTATGGTCCCAACAAAAAATACTGTGATTATACAGAGAAACTATATAAATGAGAGAAAAACAGAAACTAAGTAGTTAGTTGCTGGATGATTTGAGCATCTAAATTATGTAAAGGCTACATACATGAATATGTACTACTTTTCTTATGTACCCTCGAGGATCTTAATATTATCATGGCACACTTTTTCAGATTTTGGCCCGAGACATAGCGGGAAGGTTGTAATCGTCACCTTTTTTCCCAAACAAGGTTAATTCTGCTTGTCCTCCGTCCATGCTTGAAAGTTTAAACAAGATTATACTAGAGATAAAGACAGCCTACAAACACCAGCATAAAAGAAAGAGAAGGAGATAGACACCTGCGTTCCGAGTAGATAAGATTGACCCTTGCGGCCCGCACCTCGAGATTTCCCAATGCGGTAAACTGTACGATAAGCCAAGCCAAGAGTATGGTTTCTCACCATCTTTCCTCGAGACATTACCCATCTCGATCCCGAGAGTTACAGTAATAGCTGCAACAAAAGAGCACATCCTACTGGGGTTTTGATGATATTAATAAATGTATATTCATGGAGATAAGTTTCATAGAATTGAGAGGACTTGAAAATAGTGAAAGATGGTCTTTCATAGAGAGTAAAAGACTTTGAAAGCTATTGGAGATTACGGAGGTTGCCCAAAACGGTAAAGGTGAAACTGCAGTAGCTCAGCGGCGAGGGCGATGATAGTGATTCACGCTATGTACGCTGATAAGACTGAATATTTTTTAATCCACATCTGATCTGATATGGATTTACGTTGCCAGACATAAATCATATATAAGTATCTTGGGATCTCCCAGATCTTGAGCGAGATGTAAATTTGTAATTAAGAGTGGTTTCTGAGTTTATTACAATTTTTTCTTTCCCTTTCTTTGTTTTAAAAGACTATATACAAAAAGGAAACTTGATTAAACATGTCAGAGAAAACCGTTTCAGAGAAAACTGCACAAGGCGACTTATCAGTCCATGAAGTTGCTTCAACCGCTGAATCCATTGCCGTGGAGGATACTGAGGACTTAGTGGATGCCGAGGATATTGCTGCTAAGTACATCCCTCTTGTCAAGGATGGTTATACTCAAGCAGAACTTAAAAGAGCCCAATGGAAAGTGGATCTTAACTTGATTCCTTTCCTTTGGCTTAACGTCTCCATTGCTGCCATGGATAAAGTTATTCATGCAACTGCTGCCTTATATGGGTTAAAGACTGATCTTAACTTGGTAGGTACTGAGTATTCTTGGATTGGTTCTTCTTTCTACTTTGGTTACTTAATTTTTGCCTTCCCGGCTGGTCGTCTTTTACAAAAATTCCCAATTATGGTTGTTTGTGCTGTGTCTTATGTTATCTGGGGTTTTATTATTATTGGTTCTGGTTACTCCAAAAATTTTGGAGCTATGTGTGCTACAAGAGTTCTTTTGGGTGCTTTGGAAGCTCCTGTAGTATCTACCAATTTGTTATGTATTGTCTCTTTCTACACTAGAGAACAACAACCTCTGAGAACTGGTTTAATGTATACTGGTTTATCTACCATTTTCACAGGTCCAATTGGTTATGCTGTCGGTAACTATACCCAATACTGGTGGTCTCCATGGAGATTATTTTACTGGATTGTTGGTGCTATGTCTATCACATGGGGTATCCTTATTTATTTCATCTTACCATCTTCTCCAGCTACTTGCAGATTATTATCCGAAAGAGAAAAGGGTATCATTTTCCACCACGTTAAGAAGAACCAAACTGGTGTCAAAAATACTGAATGGAAATGGGATCAATTCAAGGAAGCTTTATTAGATCCTAAAGTTCATGTTATGTTCTGGTTCCAAATTTTTTCTTCTATTCCAAATGGTGGTCTTACCAACTTCTCCCCATTGATTGTTGCCGGTTTAGGTTGGTCTTCAAGATACGCTGCCTTATTAGGTACTGTTAATGGTATTATGCAAACTATGTCTTCATGGATTACTACTGGTACTATCTTCTTATTAGAAAAAAAATGGCCAAATGCTAAGATTAGAGGTATTATCATGATCTCTGTTCTTATTCCAGCATTAATCGCGTCTATTTGTCTTTATGCACTACCATTTGACAATTATACCGGTAGATTAGTTGCCCTATACTTCTCCTTCTTCTACTTAGGTCCATATATTGCTTCTTTAACATTAGTTCAAGCAAACACTGCTGGTTATACTAAGAAGATCACATGTAATGCTATTTACTTTATTGCTTACTCTGTTTCCAATATCATTGCTCCTCAATTTTTTAAGGCTGAACAAGCTCCAAAATACCAACTTGGTATTGGTGCCATTTTCGGATCTTTTGGTTTAACCATTGCCACTTTACTTCTTTACATGTTCTTATGCTGGCGTGACAACAAGAAACGTGAAGCTGTTGATCCAGGTGCTTTGAAAGTTACCGATCATATGGATACCGATTTCAAAGATTTAACCGATTTACAAAATCCTCATTTCCGTTACAAATGGTGATTAGAAAAAGTATATTAGTATATCGTATCGTTTTGTTTTAATCTTTAAAATCGTGTCTTCTCTCCATTTCCTATATTTTATACTCTACTATATCATATTTATATTTATTCACTTTTACTTACTTTACTTATTTACTTTAATTTACTTGTGACTTTGATCTGTGATCATAACTTCAATTCTTTCTTCTTTTTAAGCTGTAAGTACAACAAGTAAACTCATATTTTGGTTTTCTTATCACAGAAATGGATCCTCGGAGATGCCGCCCGCGTCTGAAATTTCCCAGTTTGTGACAAGCGGCCTTTTGGTACGTTTTATTATGTCTACTGTGCTGCACGTTGAACTTGGGCTCATGCCTATGCGGACTTTCCCTAATCTTGGCCGTGATGGGTATTTGTTTGCAAGGAATTATGTGGTAGGTTGTGTCAAGGGACAGGGCTGTGCCACTAACAACAACTGTACACCCTTACCATCGTAATTAGTCGGCTTTCGGTTTATCAAAGAGGCTGGCGGTGTTCGGTCGAGATTGACTAACTCCGATTACCAAGCCTCGCTTTTGCCCTTAATAAATTGATACAGAATGGTGTCAAACGCCACCCGGAAGAGTACTTTAAGAGGTCTATATTTATGAAGACAACCAAGATTTAAGAAGAATTGTAACAGGAATAGCACATATACCGATATTTGATCAAGAAAACTTTAATTCAAACTAATACTTTTTGCCATTTTATAGTTTGAGATCTTTAGTTTGCTGTCAAATAATTTAATTTCCAATCATTTTTTTTTACAATTCTTTCCCCGTTCACCAAACAGATCAGACCTTTCAATAGGTTACCACTATTAAAGCGTCAACTTCAAACACGGGCTAATTATAGAAATATGTCAACAACTGTAGAATCCGGTGCTACCGAAGAGTTTCAAAGACCCGAGCGGATCACATATGGCCAAGCTTTCAAATCATGGATATCATTTACAAAACTCAAATCGTATGAAGCCAAAGTGCTTTCTTATTTACCATTTTTCCCCGAGAGTGATGGATTAAGGAATGCATACACTTTGGATGTACCTATTGATAATCAAGACAATACAATCCATGAATTTTATATTGAAAATTTAGATAATAAAGGCGTCAAACCAAATGAAAGACATGTTGTTATTGTTCATGGATATGGTGCCGCTCTGGGATTTTTCTACAAAAATTTTGATGGATTATCTAAGATTCCAGGTGTTAAGATTCATGCATTGGATTTGTTAGGTTATGGGTTATCTTCTCGTAAGAAATACCCTAATATTGACCCAAAGACTATGGAAGATGTACATAAAGCAGAAGATTTTTTTATTGATTCATTAGAAGCATGGAGAAAGCAAAGAGAAATTGATAGTTTTGTCTTGATTGGTCATTCATTGGGAGGTTATTTATCTAACGCATATTATTTGAAATATGGTAAACAAAACAACGTTGTGAATAAGTTAGTCCTTGTTTCCCCAGTTGGTGTTGAAAGAAATGATTTTTCTATGATTGGTGGGTATTCCGAATGGGAAAGAAACCAAGAGTTGTTGAGACAACATGAAACTGAAGTTGTCAATAGTGAAGGTCGTGATCTCTCAAAAGAAGTCACTGATGATCAACGTGATATTATGAATGATGTGTTTGCTGATAATATCTCCATTTCATCAGATACAAATATGTCACAGGCTGAAATTGAGGCAAAGATGGATCAAGCTAGATTAACCGCTAGAACTTCCAACGTAAGAAGCATATTTGTCAAGATGTGGGAAAAACATATCTCCCCCTTTACGTTATTACGTGCTTTGGGACCATTTGCACCAAGAGTAGTATCTCGTTGGACATTTTCTAGATTTTCCGGTATTACGAATCAAGAAGAATTAATGGATGTTCAAAGTTATGCATACAAGACATTTATAGCCAAGGGGTCAGGTGAATATGCTCTGACACGTATCCTTGCCCCCGGTGCAGTAGCTAGATTACCCCTATTGGATCGTATACCGGGCAAGATTGAAGTCCCCAGTTTATGGCTTTATGGAGATCAAGATTGGATGTCTAGAACAGATGGACGTAGGATAGTGCATGAGATTAACGAGAAGAATCCAGGATCTGCCAAGTTCAGACTGATTGATCATGCAGGACACCATTTATACGCAGATAATGCTCCGCAGTTTAACAGTTCTGTTATAAAGTTTCTTGGGTGGTGATAGATAAAAATTTAACTTCATTTTCAAATAAATTCAATTCAGATTAGATATGTATGTAAGGATAGATCAATATAGTGTATAAAATATTAGAAAAAAAATCTAACAGTAATTAACTAGTAATTAACTTATTTAAATTGTTGATCGTAATTAGTCAAGACGTATCTATATCTTGGTTTACCCTGATGACAACCTTCCAATGCTTCGTGGACACCTTCTTTTGAAATAGGAATACTTTGGTACCAAGATTCCAAGTTATTTTCAGAAGCTAATTTCAACATAGCTAACATCTCTTTTCTAGAACCTAAATGAGAAGATCCAAAGAAGGAACCGTTCCTTAATAATGAGCCAGCACTTAAAGTGAATGAATCTTCAGGTAAACCAACAGAGATGAATTTCTTATGGATCTTCAAAAGAGATAAGTAAGCAGGTAAATCGAAATTTTCAGTAGAGTTAGCACAACATATGATTAAATCAAATTTGTATTTGTATGGTTCATTCCAACCTTTGTTTTCAGTAGCAATGAAATGATCAGCGCCTAATTTCAAAGCATCTTCCTTCTTACGATCACTTCTTGAAATAGCGTATACTTCAGCACCAAGGACTTTAGCAAACATTAATGCAAAATGACCTAAACCACCAATACCGACAATACCAACTTTAGTACCTGGACCAATATTATTTCTAACCAATGGAGAATAAACAGTTATACCTGCACAAAGCATGGGGGCAACACCTTCCGGGTTTAAGTTGCTAGGTATTTGGAATGCAAAATGTTCATGAACTCTAGCATGAGAGGAGTAACCACCATAAGATCTTGAACCGTCAGGGTATGTATCGTTATATGTATCGACCCATTTAGCACAATAATTCTCATTATCATCTTTACAAATTTCACAATCAAGACAAGACCATGACATGGCACCTAAACCGGCAGTATCGCCTACTTTCAAAGTAGTAACTTTATCACCAACACTTACGACTTTACCAATTATCTCATGACCCACAATTGCTGGGAATTTAGGTCTTCCACCCCAACCTTCAGAACCGATTAAAGTATGACAGTCAGAAGCACAGATACCACAACAAATGATCTTAATATCGACATCGTGATCTCCAAATGGTTTGGGTTTAAATTCGACTTTTTCCACTGTAGACCACTTAGCTGGGTCTTCATCAACAACACCGAATCCTTCAAATGTTTCTGGGTAAGTCATCTTATCGTAATAATTAGGCAATCAAATAATCAATATACAAGAATATATCAATTGAGATGGATTGAATATAATAATTAAAAGTGGTAAGAAAGAAAGAAAGAAAGGGGGGAAATAAAAGTCATCAAAAAGGCAGATGTGGGAGTATTTAAGGCGGGTTCCCCCAATTTAATCATTTTTTAGGGGTCCGGATGCATGTACAAATTTGTAATTTTTTATCCTTCCCCCAGAAAAGCAAGCAAATCGGTTGGATTGGATAATATTACAAGGGAAAATGGTGGGGGAATGATGAGGCGAAGCTATGGGTGGTTTTTAGTTGTTTGGGTACATTACGGATAAATAGGAAGTATTACCATAAGGTATCATCATAGCTAGCTATGTGTATATGGATGGAGTACGTAATTTATGTAATTAGATGATGTATTAAAAAAAGTAGAAAGAAGAAAGAATGTGCTTAATTAACTTGGATCAAATTAAGTTGGTCTTATAAAGTAAATTCAACTTTTTTCAAAGCTTCTAAATCTTCTTCAAAAGTTTTATAAACTTCTAAATTAACAGATTTATTTAAAGGTGGTCTACCAACCAAAAATTCAGAATCACCATATCCATATAATTTATAAAGAGTGTATTTAACACCAACTACATTTAAAGTAGTAATCATTTCATCTGCTCTAGTAGCTAAATTTTGTAAATATTGAGCTTTTTCATATTCTTTATCTTCATATAATTTCATAATGTTTAACATTGTCTTGGGGAAAATACCTGATAAACCATCAATAGTACCCTTTGCACCGATAGATAATGCTGGGATAAAAACTTGACCTAAACCTGTAAAAGTATTGAAATTTTCATTTTTAGTACCATTAATTAAGATATTTGCTTGGGCTAAATTGAAATGAGTTAATTTAGCAGCAACAATCATTGGATGTTGAGCTAATTTAACAAATACATTTGGTTTAATGTCAACCATGTTACAAGTACCTGGATAATTGTAGATACAAATAGGTAATGCTGATTTATCTGCAATTGAATAGAAATAATCAACAATACCATCTTGAGAAATTAAAGCAGGACCAAAATAACCTTGTACTAAGAAAATGACAAAATCTGCACCATTTTCTTTGGCACTATAACTTTCATCAATAGTATCTTGAATAGACATTGATGGAGCAC
Organism: Ogataea sp. yHMJ1; assembly: GCA_030571015.1. NCBI lineage: Eukaryota > Fungi > Ascomycota > Pichiomycetes > Pichiales > Pichiaceae > Ogataea > Ogataea sp. yHMJ1. Next base: position 34,147 of record JAJLXB010000034.1, read on the forward strand.
CAGCAATTAATTTGAAATTTGGATCTGGAATAGCATCTCTAATAGATTTAAGAACAGTATTTCTTTCAGCACGGGTTAAATGTGGACCTTCACCCATTGAGCCAGTAACGACTAAACCTGTTATTCCGGAATCATACAAGAATTTAGCATGTTTAACTTGAGTTTCAAGATCTAATTCATAATTTGAACCTTTGAAAAAGGTAACAACTGGGGTATAAACACCTTTTGGTAAGACTAAAGATTCGTTAACTGTCATTTTAAGATTTTAAGTAGGTGATTGGAACAAAAAGGTAATAATAAAAAGAGTAAAAGAGTAAAAGAGTAAAGAAATTAAAATGCAAATAAGCAATTTTAGAAATATAAAAGATTTATATATACATATATATATATATATATAAATAAATATATATATATCAAATTGAATATCAATGACT